>RJWT010026758.1:0-15714 GCA_004365215.1 Cuniculus paca | reverse complement strand
GCTTGCCGGGCAGGCGCTTAGACCGCTGAGCTAGATCCCCAGCCCTGTTTTTGAGACAGGGTCTCACTATGCCATTCAGGCTGGCCTTGAGCTCACTTTGTAGCCCAGGCTGGTCTCGAACTCACAACGATCCGCCTGTCTCAACCTCCCAAGTGCTAGGATTACAGGCGTGAGCCACCATGCCCGGCTTATGATGCTTTATCTTAGCCTCAGGTATTTTTACAAATTTTTGGCTAAGCTACATATTAGGGGAATATATGATTCCTACTTCACAACCCAAGTCCTACAGGTCAGCATATGTTGAAATCTCTTTCAGTTCATTGTTGATGATGAAAAGAGAAAAAAGAAATTCTTCTACTCACCTAGCCCTTCACTCCCCACCAGTAAATAATTGATACCAATCTTTGAACCAAAGAAGCTTCTTGTTAAAGAAGATGAAATGATATAACCAAAATGTTTAGCATAGAACTTGGCTTATGTTATTATTATATTAATTTGCTAGGACTGCCATAATAACATACCATAAATTGGATGACTTAAACAGACATAGTCTCACTGTTGTGGAAAAGAAAAGTCTGAGGTCAAGGTATTGACACTGTTGGTCCCTTCTGAGGGCTGTGACAGAGATACTGTTCTGTGCTTCTCTCCTGACATCTGGTAGTTAGCAGGCAATCTTTATCATTGTTTGGCATTGTAGATGTGTCACCATCTCTCTGTCTGTGTCCACGTGGTGTTCCCTCTTTGTGCATGTCTATTTCCCCTTTTTATAAAGACACTAGCCATATTTGATTAGGGCCCACACTAATGACTTCATCTTAACTAATCACATCTGTGATGACCATGTTCCAAATCAGATCCCATTCTCATGCCCTGGTGTCTAAGACTCCACCACATAAATTTAGGAAGGACACATTCAATTCATAATAACTACTATCATGTATTATTGTCATTATTCAATCATTATTCTTAATTGCTTAATTCTTAGCATTTCATGATATTTACATCATTATCAATTACCTGTATCCTACACATATTAATAATTTGCAAAAAACCTGAAGAGATGAGAATACCATTACATAGCATGAATATCTTCAAGGAACACTGACTGAAAAATTGTTGTACATGTCCACAATGTGAAGGTATTAATTGTCCAGGTAAGGAGAATTGGGAAAATTGGCCACTCCAGTCCAAAGGAGCAGAAGAGCTAGTCATAATTACACTCAAAGTTATCCAGAGTTTTTCCAGTCCCTCCCACCTTAGGACTCTGTATCCTTCCACAGAGTGAGCAAACAGGCAGTACCCTCCCAGCCTCACCAGATGGTGTGGAGTCCCCTGTGCCATTGGCTTCACACACATTCTAGATTTATTGAACAGCCCATGAAAAAAAAAGAAATACCTTTCGGAGCAATAAAGTCCCAAATCCAACAATCTCTTACAGGAGCACAGCAAAGTCCCCTCGCCTGTTGTTGAGATGGTTAACCAGTAATTCGTCAGAACTGTTTTCTTTTGACATATACACAGTTTCCTTTGTAAGAACGTAAAAGTTTGATTCCTCCATAGCCCATTACATGAACAGATCGGCCCCAGAGATAATTACAAAAAGATAATCTAATGGGCTCCATTAAGGAAATCCTGTTACCTCCATGAAGAATCACCAGTGATTCTTTCTTCAAGCAACTCTCGCATGCACACACACACACACACACACACACACACAGAGGCAGCAATTTCATAACCAGAAGCATAGAAACAGCATTTAGTTTACCTGCCTGTCTTTGAAAACTAGGCTGATATCAATTTGTCAAAAGAGAATTGTTGACCCAGGATACTTTTTTACTATTTCAAAAAGAATTTAGAATAACAGACAAGAGTGTATCAAATATGACATGATAGGATGAATTAAAAGTTAGATGCCCCACAATCCTTGGAACCCAGCTTCTCTGGAGAGGCAAGAGTAAGCAGCACTACAAAACTTGGTAGATAGCAACTCTATGTTATGATGTGATCCTCAGAACTGAGGACTGAGTACCACCTTCTGAGAGATGAAGCCCCAGCATGGTTGTTTTGGTCCCTAGCTATTGAGTCTAGCCTGCATTCTACAAGGGGAAGAAAAGGAAAAATACTTGGGTTTCCATGGGAAAATGTGCCATGCTGTCTGCAGAGCGGGTTTCACTCTCCCAGAAAGGTTGGATTTGGATGGGTATATGAGGTGTGAACAAAATACTTAGTAAATGTTTTACATTAAAAATTTGCATCACAGCAAAAGACACATTGCCAGTAATCCCCCTCAAAATATATACTCTCCCTCATTAGAGCGCACTTATGCCCTCATTTCCATCATTCTCCACTCTCTGAAGAAGATGTGGAAGTAATCGTTCTGTGTGAGTGTCTTTATGAGATGTGATAAAAAAGTAAGTGAATGCTGCACCATCCAATGGAAAGGTAGGTTTATAAAAACAATGTCGTCGGGGTCGGGGATATAGCTCAGTGGCACAGTGCCTGCCTGGCAAGCATGAGATCCTAAGTTTGAGTCCCAGTACCAAAAATAAAGAGTCCTCAACCACCTTATTCACTGGACCTGGCATTGTGTGACTTATGGCTTTTACCCAAAGTCAAAATAATCATGAAAGGCAAATATTCTGAATCTGTTCAGGATATTGAGGCAGTTACAACAGCCCAGCTAAAGACACTCATGAAGGAAGACTTCCAGAACTACTTCAGAAAGCATCAAAACACTGGGATAAACGTGCTTGAAGTGAGGAATATTTTCATGGGGATTAATGGTAATGTGTCTTTTACCATAGTAAATTTTTTCAGTTTTGAACAGTCACTGTATGTTTCAATCATACCTCATAATAAAACACCATGAGATCATTATATAACACTGCTCCCTTCCCCTATCATCAGCATGTCCAAATTCAGATAATAAGTACATTTTTAAGTGTATAAAATGTTTCAGAAGATAAAAAGTCACTTTCATTAAATTACAACCCTGTATTAAACTCACCTAATCTCTTAGTGTCTAAGGTATGAACATATGGAGAAGAGAGGGTTTCTGCTAGGTTTGAACCTTCCTTGTGAAGTGCCCTTCTCCTCATCAGCCAGGGATTTTCAAAAGCTCTGTGATAAGCATAGGGATTCCTGGGGCATTCTGAAGGAAAACACATTCCAAAGTCATTTTCCTAAAGAATCTGATTCAGAATTCAGAAAGAGCCTAGGAATCTGCATTCAATGTGTTCTTTTGGTGACCGTCAGCTTCACAGTATGTGAAACATAATTTGAAAATATAACAGGATGATGTCTACAAAGAGAGTAGCTGGATCGAGTGGAATTTCTATTTTTAGTTTTTTGAGAATCTCCGTACTAATTTCCCTAGCGGTTGTAATAGTTTACATTCCCATCAACAATATAGAAGGATTCCGTTTTCCCCACAGCCTTGTCAGCACTTGTTGGCTTCTGAGTTCTTGATGATGGCCAGTATTGTTATAATTTGCCAGAGATGTTGAGCATTTTTTCATGTATTTATTAGCAATTTGTATTTCCTTTGAGAAGTGTCTATTTGTTTCAGTTTCCTATTTTTTTAAGTGGGCACATGTACATAACTATTCTTTCGTCCCTTTCCTCCTCCCTTTCCCTTCCACCTCCATGATGAGAATCCCTTCCCATATCCATAATCTTTGGGTTTTTTCTTCCTTTCATCTAAGAAAATCATCGTGAACCTCACACTCACTTTCCTAGTGTCACCTGGACTCGTTTCTTCCCTTTTTCCAGCTCTGGTGCTTCGTGTTCCCATTATACTGTCTGTTGCCTTTCCTCTCTGGCTTTGTCCCTGGCCACCATGACGTTAGCAGCTGTCTTCCACCATGCCCTTCCATCATGATATTCCTGCCTTGAAACCAGACTACCAGGGACTGAATCCTCTGAATCCTGAGCAAAATTAATTCTCTCCTCCTTTAAATTATGGGTGTTAGATATTTTCCAGCAACAGGAAAGCTGAGTAATGTGTCTTCCAACCAGACTGAGGGTGAGGGTCATGTTTTGATGATTCTTATATCCAAGATTGAGCACAACCCATATGTCAAAGCAGGCATCTAAAATCTCTTTGTTAAACAAACACAGTCAAAGAAATGGTAGCTACCAATAAATATAACAACCAGATAAAGAGATTTCATCTATAATTTATTTGATTAGAAGAAAAGACCTGCATACTTAATAAGCAATGGGAAATCATGGTATATTGCCTCAGGGGCTATGACAGCCCTATAATAATTGGCAAAAATAAAGTAAAATAAAAAGTGGCATAGATGAAAGAAAACAAGCTTTGAAATTAAGCATACCTAACTCAAATTCCACTTATCCTGCAAGCTAAGTAACCAGTCATTCAGTCCATAAACTAACTCTCTTTCAGACAATCATGCTGTCTTTCAGACAATGTGCTAGGTGTTAATGGGGTAAAAGTAAATATACCCTATGTTGGGGATATAGCTCAATGGCACAGCACCTGCCTGGCAAGCACAAGGTCCTGAGTTCAATTCCTGGTACCAAATAAATAAACCCTATGTAGAGCCCCAAATTCACTGTCCGCACTTTCTTTATCTGTGGTATGTTGCCAACAATGTTTTTGTGGAAAACTACTGGGAAAATGAAGTGTGATATGCATGAAAATGCCCAGTACAAGTCTTGGCATGAAGTAAACCATCAGTGAATGCACTAGAAGGCACAGCTTATGAAAATCTAGTCAGGACAAGTTGATAAACACAAACAAGTGTAGCTCAAATTCACTGTCCATTTGCTATAGAGCATTTGAAATGTGGCTAGTCCAAATTCAGATGATCTATATATGTAAAATACATGTCAGGATTGGAAAACTTAATGTGAAAAAAAGACAATAAAACTCAGTAATTTTTAATATTTTTATGTATTGAGATGATAATATTTTCATAATTTTGGTTAAATAAATTTTGCCCGTTTCATTTTTTAATGTTACTACTAGAAAATTTAAGACTATGTACATGATCCCCATTACTTCTATTGGACAGTATGAGGCCAGAGAATACAAGGAGGCTACTGGTTCTCAAAAGAACCCACTGGAAAACCCAAATGTGATCTGAAGTGGGCACCACTAGGTCATAACAGAACAGGAATGAGAGCACAAAGCTGCAACCCTGGTTTCATACCCTCATGGTGATATTAATAGCAAATACCAGACTACACCAAAGCCAGGATATTCTAACTCATTGTAGTTCTAATGTCACTTGGAAAATGTACTTACTTACACATCCAGAGCTAGAGTAGTGCCAGGGCCGTGGGGGAAGCTGCTAGAGGGGTCCACACTTCGCAAGGTGGTTACTGTAGTTTGCTTCCCCCTTTGGAACCAGTGGAAAGCAGAGGGGCTGTGGGAGATGGGGACTAGATGTTAGTATTATTCCTTCTTTCATAATCTTGGATGAGTTCCACATCTCTCTGAGCTTCAGTTTCCTTGATAGTAAAATGATGGCGCTAACAGTAATTATGAGAGTGTGAGGACTGAAGGGTCACATGCGTGTGAGGCACAGTATAAATGCTCAATTGTTACTGTCACCTTGACAGTCTATTTTGTGCAATAGTATGTTATATCCTCAGATCTAGAATAATGCCTGGAACGTATTTGTTGCTCAGTAATCATTTGTTAAAAGAAGGAAATAACTCAGCATTATATCAAGAGTGACTGTTCGTTGGACATTCCAAGGTTATCAGGTAGGATCCTGCTTCTCTGTCTTCCAGGCCAGGTCTCTGAGTGTGGGTATGGGTCTTGCAAGAACAGCCACAGTTGCCAAAAATGGGCCATTGATGAGTACATTGTTTCTTGTTGTGACAAGTGTCGCTTTGTATTGATTCCACCTTTGGACCACTCCATAGGCATCCCAGCAATATCCATAACTTCGTGTTCCCTTAATCATTTCTATTTTTCCATTCTACCCAGCCATGATGCTCTTTTCCCAATCGGATTTAATAATGTAAAACCTGCTATGATTTAGGCTCTCTTTTGCAGCTAATTGAACCTTACTGCATTCTATTAGCTCTTCATATTTACTCTAAACCCAACTGAGGCAGCTAGGATTATTATATAATAACTCAGGCTCATTTCTGGTCAGTATATCCCATCCCTTTTCATATTTCAAATCCCTTCAGGGTCCTCTTTCTGTTTGCAAGGGGTGGGCAAAGGAGCTGGAAGGCTTCCGAGGGATGGAGAAGCTGGGGGGAGGGGACTATTTGCTTAGAGTTATTATCCTGCACTTATCAGTATTAAACTGGATTTGACAACTCATAGCCTAGGATTTGAATGGTCTAAATCCTTCTTCATTTGGCAGCCTGGTTTTACCATTATTTATTGTGTTACCCAATTTATTTTCATTGGCACACTCAGAGGCTTGGCCTGTGGTGTCTTCAAAGCCAAGTGATTTATACAAATAATAAAAAAGATAGTGGCTCTCAGCAATGAGATCCAAAGCAATTCCCTTACTCTTTTGCCTTTCTCGTGGCTCCGTTCCTCTTCTACACATTAATCCTTGGCCCTTTGAACTTCTAAGAAACTCCTGAGGAAGTTTGCTCTTTTCTTCTTTCAGGATGCTGTGAGGAAATGCCACTGGCAGAGAGTGGATAGGGTAGGAAGAGCAGTGATCGAATCTCAAAAATGGATCTCAGGTCTTTATATGGGAGTTGCCATGCAGACCCTTTCCATATGTTATAGGATCTCGGTTGTCACATCAGCCCTTTGAGGTAGACATTGATTTTATCCACTTTGACAGCAAAGGAAGGTGAGATATGTTATATCTCCATCAAACTAGGGCAGACAAAGTAGGAAAAGGAGTATTGGGGAGGATCTACGTTGTGTCCAGGATAAGAGGAATACTGGCACCCAGAAGTACAATGTAGTAGTTTAGAACTTGAGCCTTGCAATAAAACAAACCTCATAATGAAGTCTAGTACTTTAACCTATTGTATAAGCTGTGAGACTATAATCAAATAGCCAATCTTTCCCTCATTCTATGCCTCTGTAAAGAAGGAATAATAAAATATACTGGTAACTGTGAAAATTGAATGGGATACTATGCATAGGACACTTAACACTGTTTCTCCTTCTGCAAAAACAGCATTATAAGAATGCCTTTTTTTTTTAACCTCTACAACCACTGTATGAGATAACATATGTAAAGCATTTAAACAGTGGGAGTATATCTCAGTGGTAAAACAACTGTTCCCTAACACTGCAAACCAAAGAGGTGGTTGGGGGCAGGAACCAGAACAAAACAGTGTCTAAAAAACTCAGTACATGTTAGCTGTTTTTACTACTGTGCCTACTACTACTACTATCACTACCGCTATGACCTTTATTATTTAGTGTCACTATTCAGTCTAAAATTCAGCACAGAAGATCAGTAACTACCCAATGTTACACCGTAAAGGCCTTAAGGTAGGTTATTGGCAAGTAGAATTCACCCATGATAGTAATTACATATAGCATATACTACTAAATAATATGCTTCATGCAGGGGTGTGTGTGTGTGTGTGTGTGTGTGTTTCTGCCTCAAATCTACCCATGGCCTTCTCAAACTGGATGCTGATTCTAGGCTTTCTTGAGAGAGGGTGATCCACAGCACTAATCCAAACATAGAACAACACTAATACAAGATCTCAGTATCCCGTCATCTTATCTCTAATCTCAGGTCTTTCGTTAGGCTGCATGCTTCCTACTGAAAGCCTAATGTTTACAGGTAGCTCTTAACCACTTTAAAAATGAATTTAGAATTTATTTATTTACAATTAAACATCTTACTCATTTACTTAAAACGTGGGTCAAGGGTAGTAGCTCCACTGGAGGTATCTACTGCGTTGAAGGTAGAAATAAACCCCTCCCCCATTAATTTCAGACCTTACAAAATATTTTTGTTGACAGCAGCCTCAGGTAATCTTTAGTTCATGAAACACCTTGCTCTTGACTTCCCAGTCCTATGCTTTGGAAATTCTGTGACTCTTGCCCCACGTCCTCAAGTGGTTTGCACTGAGTGTACTCCTTTACTGTGTAGAGTTGACCATGAGTCAACAGAGGATTGCCACGTCACCTCCACTGATTGACGTTTGTAAAGGAAGGGACGTTAAGAGTCCACAGTGGTCCAGAGTTCCACGTTTAGCCCCAAATTTCACGCCTATCCAGTATCTAGAGCCAAGGGTTATGTTTAGTGCTTAAAAATAATTTTTGCAATGAGCGTCAGTAATTTATGAGCAGTGGATGGCATTATTTTCAATGCAACTGTTCTTTGCTGAAGCAGCAATAGTAGATGATGAGCTTTAGAATCCATCTACTCAGCTAAATATGCACTCTTGAGTGAGATATTTAACCTCCTTCAGCCTGGATTTCCCCCCCTATAAACTATATGTAGAAATATAGAAGTGTACTTCTCTCGTACAGTAGTATTTGTGAATTGAATGAAAGAATGCTTCAGATGGGCTTTAGAATCAGTCTACTCAACTGTGTACTCTTGAGTGAGATATTCAACCTCCCTCAACCTAGAGATCCCCAGCTATAAACTGTATGTAGAAGTACAGAAGTGTACTTCTCTTGTACAATTGTTCGTGGGTTGAATGAAAAAATGCATTTAGAGTTTGTGCACCACTCCTTGACCAACATATTCAAACAATTGTTAGCTATTAGTATTTCTTCCTTTACTGATTTGTGTATTCCTGAGTTTCTTGCATTCAGTGAATTTTATTGATGTTGTATTTGTTTGTGATCATTGTATGATAGTAATGATCTTATGCTATTATTATTTGTGGTAATGATATCTCTTTATTACTTTATGATAATAAATATCTTTTTATACTTCTTCTTTTACTACTGTAAGGTGTGCTTTATTCTTGATTTCAAGGCCAAAATCACTGGAAATTCCACAATATACCACTGTTCTATTTTTGTCCATCCTACCTTTTCATCAAATGTCACTTAGTTTTCTCTTGCTCTGTGGGGAAACGATAGTTTCTGTGTGTTTGGAGCCCGAGGCATCCAATGGAATGTGGTCATTTAGCAATGCTGCAGCTCTCGTGTTAAGGAGGACTAGCAAGGAATTTTATGAGTATCTGTTTGTTAGAAATGCACTTTGCTCTGGTGATCAAAAAGATGCTATTGAAATTCTGATTCTCATATACAGCCTACACTGAGTGGCTTAGCTTTGACCTCTCACCATGACTGAGAGGCAGAATAAATGAATGATGATTTCAACTGCCTCTTCTTTCTCTCTCTCAGGTAATGAATGAGTCAGCATCAGGGTCTTTGCCAGGAGGCCTGAGTCATAAATATCCCTGCAATCCATCAAAAATCTCCACAAAAGGTTGTTTTCAAGCAGTAAATGGGGAAAGAGTCCTTGGACCTCACCTTAATCATCAACTCACTGGGAAAAATTTATGGTTCTAACTTTGGGGTGAAGAAAAAAAGCTGTGGTCAACAATACAGATAGAAAAATCAGTTCAACTCCATTGTAAGACAATAAACTTCCCTTAGAGGAAAGTCAAAAATATTTCAACAAACATACCCACACTGCCCCCAAATTCTTGTCAGCCCAAGCACACTAGTTTGTTGTTGCTATTGTTTTATTTGTTTTCAGGTTTTTTTCTTCCTTTCTAAAATTTAGTAAATACGTAAGAGATAGCAGGCATTTTGCTAGCTACTTTATTTGTATGATCTCATTTCATCCTCACAAAATACCCTGTTGAAAGGGGGAGACTGAAGTGATAATGAGGGTGACTGACCCCAGACCCCACAGTCTATATTCAGATGTTAGACTGTATTTTGCTCCTTATATCCATCCGACTTCAAACCTGAGCTCTCAGTCACTTAGTTAAACTTGATGAGAAGTGAGGGAAAATGGAGAGGGAGAGAGAGAGAAAATACAGAAATGCAAGTTGGTCTTCTCTCTACTATCAATTATTTAATAAAATAATAACAGCTATAGTACACTACAATTAAGGTTTCTGCAAAATCATTTTACTTTTCTGCCCAGTACTATAAACAGAAACCCTGAAGAGAAAAAAAAAAAATCACAGTAGCAAGTTGTGTTCCAGGGACTGCTCAAAACATCAGGTTCCAAATAGCCCTGCTGACTTTATGGACACTTTAAGTATTGGCAACTGGCAATAATTGTAAATACAGTATCTGAAAAGCCCCCATTTTTGTTGTCATCCATTCTAGCTTACTTGTTGTCATCACTATCAGGGATGTCTTCGTGATGTGTATAATATTTTATTTATGAGGGGATTAACAAAATATGATCACTGGATTAACTAATAATAAGGAGACTGGAAAAGGAGCTGGCTGGTGTGCTGCATATGGCTCCAGCAGGAAGACACAGCTAATCTGTGTTCTTCCCTCGTAGCTCACACCTCCTAGCTGCCTGGGCTTCCCCTCCCCCTCTCCACTGAGAGCCCAAAGACTTTATCAGGTTCTGAAAATGCAAAGAGTATCTCTCTACCATCCTGGTCGGATTCCCCAGAGCTCTTCAGGCTGCCCTCCTCACCTTGCCTTTTAACAATAAAAGTATAGTTTTCCAACATGTTGGTGATTACTCTGCAATGAGACAGGCAGGAGCCAATGTGTTCAGTAGCGTACTCTGGAGTCCAACAGACCTGCAGAAACTGCTTAACACCCTGAGCCTGATATGCAAAGAGCACAACCACTGAGGCCCATTTGCTCTACTTGGAGGAGAACAAACAAAACAGACTTATTTCATGCTGTTGCTTCTTAATAAGTAAAAATTTCTCTCATTACTAAATATGGGATAGGATCTCATTTTTAAGTATTCCATTTTTTGGGGTCACACTATATAATGGATAACATCAGAGATGAGACCTTTTTGTTCCCCTCTCAATTCTGAGTTCTACCTTTACTAAATCTGTGTCTTTCCCCTATCCTTGCTCTTCAAAAATGAGCTATTTTGTGATACTTATAATCATAAATGCTTACTGTAGAGAACTGAGAAATACAATACTGTCAAAGAGGCAAAAGTAAAACTTAAAACTTCCTCTAGGTACAGAAAGATAAATACTGAATGATCTCACTTCAATATGTATTCTGAAAAAGTCAAGCTCATACAAGCAGAGAACCGTATGGTAGTTTCCAGGCACAAGTTGCTTAGCCTTTCTAAATCTCAATTTCTTTATATATAAAGGAAAAATAATAACACCAGCACAGAGATTTGTTATGAGAGTCTAGTAAGTTCATACACATATGGTGCTAAGAAGCATACTTGAAAGGTTGCTTAACATTAGTTGTCATTACTATTAATAATCCATGGTGCGCTATATATGTCTATACGTAGCCATAGCCCCCTCCTGTATGATCCAAAAAGAATTCCTCCTACACTGTAAACTTCCTAGGGGTCAATAATTCTTGCACTCCATCTTTGTCCCCAGAATCACCTAAGGCTGTAATACCTGGTTTGACATAGATGCTAAATACTCTCTGGTTGGCTAACTTTGGCTAAAATCCCAATTTTCTTCCCAGTTACTTGGTGCCTAGTGGTTACTTGGCTTCAAGGTATTTGGGTGGCTTCCTCCCTTTAACTGCTTATTCCCATCAAGACAGGAAGGGCTTAGGGTTGGAGAGACCAATACCTGTTGCTAAAAACTGAGTGTTTCTAATTTACAGAAGTTTCCATCTCCTGTGAACTGATAGTTTACAAAGCAGACTAAAATCTCTCTCTTAGTTTTCTTGTTATACTTTCCATTTTCCCATGGGCTGTGCTAGGCTCAAGGTATAGTGAACAGGATAGACACAGGGGCTGCCCTTTAGAATGAAGTGGGAAAAACGAATTAGTTCATAATTATTAGTGCAATAGGTTCAATTTCAGGAAATTCAGGTTGCTGTGGAAGGCTTAGGAAGGTTGTCTATTTGAGAAAAGCAAATTATTTAAAGAAAAAGCAAAATTCTCTGTAATAAAATGCAAAGAAGGTATGATATTGTGCGTTTGAAGATTTCCTTGTTTTGTATGATTTATATTTTCTGTCTGAAAAGAGAATAGTGCATTAAAAATCAGGGCATTTCTTGTAACTAAGTATTTTATGGTCAATTGATACCACCTTCAATATATGGAGGAATTAAGATCATTTCCTCCTAAGGCAAGCTTTCTAACATCGTTTAGATGCATGCATGCATCACCTACCTTCCAGACACCTGCATCCATTTCCCTATGGCTGGTTATTTATTCTAAAATGTTCCCCCACCCACCCACCTATACCTTTTCATGATAGTATAGTGACAGAAAGATATAGTTTCTTCATGCTGTGTTTTTACTTTCCATTTTCCTGATAAAACTGTATCGCTGCAGAGGAAATCAAATCTAATCTTCAATATATTTAGCATGAAAGCAATAAGAAGCATTAATACACTCCAGAAAGGCTGAAATACAGTTGGGTACTCAAAGGAAAAATCACCATGGAAACTGTTTTCTTGAGATTCTGTACTCTTCAGGCTCCAGGCATGACTAAAGAAAGGAGGGCAAAAAGAAGAGAAGAAATATCTTGCCCTTTCTGTTGTCACTGAAAATGCTGCAGAGAAATTGCTATGAATTATTGATTGCATGAATGGAAGTGTATATGAGTTACAATTATTAAACTGTTGCCTTGTAAATGAGTATGTAAGAACACACTGAGAACTTGTTCTTCGGTGCTCTCCCCTCCTGACTGTCAAAATCCTGTTGAGCAATCAAAGAGCTATCCTAAGGTCAAAAGTTTGAAGGAAAACGCTAGGAATTATGATGATTAAAGAATTCTGTGAGCAAGAATTAAAGTAGAATGCTTTCCCAGCTCCCAGACATACTTGCCTTTGTATACCATTTTTAAATGACTATGGCTTCAGAATTTTTTTCAAAGACACTAAAAATGTAAAGATCAGAGGCCAGCTCTTGCCTTTGGGACTGTGTTAATGGGATGTGATGGAATTTCCCTAAGGAATTTCTTATAGATTAAATTCACTCATATGTTTGTGCGCACATGTGTATAACTCACAGATCCACTCTTGTTGCTTTACATATTTTTGACTTCTAATTCATATGTCTCTCTGACACTATACATTTGTTTTTAATAGCTTTGATAATAATACCTATTATATATTAAGTGTTCCTGTGAGTCAATGACTGTGCTGGATCTTTTGCATGATAATACTGAGAGTACAGGCTTTTATTTGAATATGACTACATTTTATTTAGCAAGATGACTAATGTCAATTAATAAAATACTAATATTCTTACGTAATTTTTTAAACAGCCCCATAAGAAAATCTCCCTTTTACATATATGGAAACTGAGTTTTGCCATTGACAATTTATTGCACTAGATCATAAAGCCAATGCAAAACCTGGCTTTGAAACTTCATGTGAATCCTAAGCTCAGGGACTTAGCAACACTACTGAGTTTTCATTTTAGAGGACCCAGGCAATTTGACTTTTTAATCTCCACACAGACTCAGAGCTACCAAGAGACTGACCACATTGGTAGGCCCCTGGTATATTCACAAGAAGTGCATTCTGAGAAGCTACTACTGTACCAGAAACTTTACTA
This sequence comes from Cuniculus paca, assembly GCA_004365215.1. Classification (NCBI taxonomy): domain Eukaryota; kingdom Metazoa; phylum Chordata; class Mammalia; order Rodentia; family Cuniculidae; genus Cuniculus; species Cuniculus paca. Next base: position 2,128 of record RJWT010026758.1, on the reverse strand, counting down.
AATATAAAAACTGCAACAAAATTAAATCCCTGCCTTCAAGGAGGTTACCATTTTGAGAAAATCTTGGCATGAATGAATAAAACAGATAGAAAAGTCAAGGACTCAGTGAAAAAAGAGATTAGTGAGATTTATGGATTTGTTGAAATTTAGGGTGGATTTGGCTTAGTCCTTTGAGAGTGGGGAAAACTTCTGGAAGGAAAAACGAAGAGAGATAAACATTTTTCATTATGGTTTTAAGCATAAACATAAGAAACAATAGCTCAAGAAGACCGCAGCATCTGTTTGTAAAAAGTGAGGTTGAACAAATATATTAAAAATTAGGCCAATTAATAGGAACTGTGAATTCTGGGCCAAGAAGATCTCAAATGATTGATTTATTTATACTGAGATAGTAACTACTTACAAGAAGAACATTAGTCTTTGGTGTTCCTCTCTGATTTTTGCACAAGCATGCTCCCAGACCAAGCTGTAGGGTGCTTTGGACCCCAGAAGCTATCACATGCCCTCTCTTAACTCATTTTCTCCCCAGAGATGACCACTATTCTGACTTCTACATAAGTGTTAAAAGAGAAGTTATATAAAGAGAAATGACACAGCAAAAGTGTAAAGGGAAATTTAATGACTTTTGCGGTATAGCATGAAGGGTAGAAGTAAGAGATTTCACACAGGAAGGCCAGCCACAAAAAGTATCATGGGATTCATAATCCTTCCCCTTTCACTATTGGGTACCTACTGTGTACCAGACTCAAACACAGATGACACAGTGGTAACAATATGCTCTCTCAAAGGGAAGACCAACAAACAATTACGTTACTATAAAAAAAGCCATAATGGGAGAAAATACGGTCACCTAACCCACATTAAGGAAGTCAAGAAAGGCTTCCTGAGAAAAAGATGGCCAGTCTAAGGAGGGCTATCCAGAGCAAAGGACAGATTGAGCTGGGGACAGCTCCCCGCAGAGAGGGAATGCACAGAAAGATCCAGAGAAGATAGAAAAGTTATGTTAAGACAGTGTCAAGACAGTAACAGGAGATAAGTGGTTCCAACAAGACAAATGACCAGACTCAGTAAATTGCATTCGCTCACAGGAACCAAGTCCAACCAGTTTCCTTCAACATGCGCCTATAATGGTGGCAGCGTGGTTGTATGGCAGTCTGTGTTTGTTGTTGAGAAAGCTTCAGATGTTCAGCGTTACAGGCTTTTTATTATAGTTTATACCATGGGCATCCACCTGGTTGTCAGTCATTTCCCTTTGAAACTGACCCAGAAAACCCATTCAGGAAATGAGATTTCTCCTATCTTTCACTTACCTCTGTACATTCTTTAGCTTCTCTTTTTCTGGAGTGGTTGGCTTGCAAAGGAGGCAGGCCACCCACTCCTCTGACTTCTCCAGCTGGCCCTGGTGCTTCCCTTCCCAGCACCAGTTTCCTAGCTTCTATCAGCAGGTAACTCAGTCAGCCACAAGTGGCCTTCATCCATCTGCAAACATGAGCCCAACCTGAATTCTTTGGTTAGCTTTCCCTGTTTCTGAGCTTGACCTTCTTCGTCTAGGAATAATAGTACTTACCGTACAGGTACAATGTGTAAATTAAAATGTGACACAGTGCAGCTCCTAGGATAGTGTATAACATGCAGTAGTCTTCATTAAATGGTATCTGGAGGGTCAGGAAGGCAAGTGGCTAAGAGCCAGTTAGAAGGCAGGCTTGCAAAATGCAAGCTGGGTAATTGGGGGAAAGTCACCTGAGCTGCCAGAACCTCAGTAGTCTCAGCTCTAAAATGGGGTGATAATAACGCCATCTACCTTATGGTTTTATTGTGAGGGTTGAATGTGGTAATGCATATAAAGTACTTAATATGGAGCCGTGTGTATAAACACAGGCATCTTTGTATTTTTTACCAGTAGTGCTCATGTTAAAATTAATAGTCACTGCCACTTTTGTGTCTTACTCGACCCTATCTGTGAGATAAGGAGTACAGTGCCTGCCCGACCTGCAGGGTAGTTGCCAAGAGCAGCTAATGAAGAGGGGCACATGGCCCAGTGCCAGGCACACAGTGGGCCCCGGTAAATGTTTGTTGAATGAATGAGTGCAAAGTGCTCCTCTCTAAATGTTTTCTGTAAATGTTCCAT
>RJWT010026757.1:0-15718 GCA_004365215.1 Cuniculus paca | reverse complement strand
TGGAGGTTTCTCAAAAAGCTAGGATTGGAAGTCCCATTTGACCCAGCTATTCTGCTTCTGGGCATATTCCCAGAAGTGAAATCATCATACCACAGTGATGTATGGGCACCCACATTCATAGCAGCACAATTTGTAATAGCCAAATCTTGGAAACAACCCAAATGCCCATCAATTGAGGAATGGATACAAAAGATGTGGTATTTTTATACAATGGAATATACTCAGCTATGAAGAAGGATCACATTGAGGCTTTTATAGGTGAATGGATGAGACTTGAGACCATACTCATAAGTGAAATAAATCAAACCCACATGTATAAACACCATATCATCTACATAGTATAAGGAACTTAAAGAGTAAATTAGATACCAAATCTGCAATAAATATTGTGAAAGGGTAAGTAACTGCTCAAAAGGAAAAAACAACTCATGGAAAAGAAGAAAAGAAGGAAAGGAAAAGAAAAAAGATACAAATTTGTATATGTATACACTTAGAAAGGATAGATGTACATCTATAGGCTTCTACATGCGTAGAACTACTTCTAAAGAGTTTACAAGGACTGATTTTACTATGTGCAATGGTATAAACAGCTACTTTGAAGAAAATGAGACATGCAGATAGCCATTGCTGATTTCCTATCATCATGTTTTAAAGTACATTAATGCTTTTATTCTTTGATTTGATTTGTTTTAGTCTACTTTCTATTATTGGATTGCAATATGTGAGAAGGTATGAACAGCTATTTTGAAGAAAACAAGAGACATTATGGTAGCCATTGTAGATTTCTTATTGCTGGTGTGAAGGCTTGTAATGCTTTCATTATTTGTTTTGATTGGTTTTATACTATTTTGTTTTGTTTGAATTTATTGTGTGTGAAGGTATAAACAACTATTTCAAAGAAAACAAGAGACACTATGGTAGCCATTGTTGCTTTCCTGTTGTCTCATTTTGAAATCCTGTATTGCATGTATTGTTTTGTTCTGATCTACTTTGTTCTGTTTTACTCTGTTTTGTTTTGTTTTATTCTCTTTAAAATAAAAAAAAAAGAGAAATAAACCTATGAAGGTAAGTATGATGCTCCAGTCCCAGCACTCTGAGAGGCCGCAGCAGGAGGATTGCAAGAGCAAGCCCAGCCTGGAAATGATGATTTGGCAAGACCCTGTGTCAAGATTTTTTTAAAAAGGGACTGTGAATGTAGCTCAGTGTGAAATACCTGGTTCAATCTCCAGTACTACAGAAAGAAAGAGGGAAAGAGACACACACAAAGATAGACAAAATGAGAAGTAAAACAATAAAATTAAATTCAAGAATTCAAATGACATAGCAGATTTAAGATAATGGGAACCAAGAGTGAAGTGAGGAAAGTAAATACACAACCTAGTTTGAACTGGAGAATCTTGCAAAGGTTCAAGATGCAGGTAATGTTAGTACTGAAGAGAACATGAGGAAATAAAGTTTTTATAAAGGAGGATATTTAAGAGTCATTAAATCCCTAAGTCCCTAAATACTTTCTCCTAGATGGTGGAAGAATAAAGAAAACAGCTCTTAGCCTAAATGGTTGCACTCATGCATCTCTCCTTTAATCGATGACTTGGCAAAACTTTCCAAACCCACGACCTATAATATAAGGAAAACTAGAGATCTCATTGAAGGAAAATCTTTTATGTAGCTTATGTCATCAAACCTAAAAACTACTGATTTTCAATTGAAATTTATGTAGGAAAGATGAACAAAGGACAAAATTAGTACTTTCATTGATGACCCACATATTCACTTCAGTCACCACACTGTTAATAGCCTAAAAGTGAATGAAAATTAAACCCACTATTCAGAAAGATAATAGGAAAACTGGTTTCACTCAGGTTTGACAGTACTTGGAAAGAAAAAAATAATCTTCCCCAAACATTCAAACCAAAAGCCATTGTGGAGTTAGTTTACTTTGCCAGTGAGGTTCAAAAAAAAAAAAAAACCTGTACTTTTAACTTTTATAATTTAATTTAGAGAATCCTCAGGCAGATAATTTAATTCAGTGCAGTCTCATGACTGGTAGAACCTCAGGTGCTCGCTTGTAAGACACATCCAAATTTCGGGAGTTTTTAAAAAGGAACAGTATGTGTCTTAAAACCCATGACACCTGATCTACAAATGCTTGTAAACAAAAAACGTCTCTGAAAGCAGAAAGGGGAAACTAAGAAGCGGTTCTGCCTAAAGTGAGGAATTAGTTCACTTGGGGAAGAGCTATGTGGAAACTTGGTCTTCTCTTTTCTCCCTTTCATTAGTTTTCTATGCTGCTGTAACAAATTCAGGAGCTTAAAACAAGTTTATTGTGTGACAATTCTGGGGAGTTTCACTGAGCTATGATCAAGGTATCAGGAATGGGGCTTCTTTTCCTGCAAGCTTTAGGAAAGAAGCCATTTCCTCATCTTTCCTGAAGTTTCTAGAGGCCACTTGTGTGCATTGGGTTGTGATCACTTCAACCATCTCCAAAGTCAGATCATCATAGCTCTGACTTTCCAAACATGTTTGCAATTCTAACCTCAGCCAGGAAACGTTCTCCTATGTACAAATTTGTGTGATTAGATGTGTGTGATTATTTGTGCACTCAAATAATACAGCATAAACTCTCCAGTTCAAGATCCTTAACCCTAATCACATCTACCGTCTATGTAACTTTTTTTGCATGTAAAGTAACATATTTTCAAATTCTGGAGAGTAGAATATGACCATCTTTGGCCAAAGGTGAGGGGCATTATTCTGCCTGTGCAAATGTTTCCTTTGAATTTCAGTTCTAGGATTGTATAGATAAATTAGCAATGTGAAAATTGGAGTTATGTACTAAAAAATTTTTATATCTAAAGTTTAAAAAAAAACCAAGGCTACATTAATGAAATTGTGAAATAAATTGTGCCCACATAAAAATGGAATCCTGTTCAGTCATTTATAAATAATTAAGAAAATATTATGTGCTAATAAGAATCTATAAAGTCAAATATTTAGAAAATCATAGGAACTCTGTGTGCATTGTGTGTGTATGCACACAAAAAATACAATTGTTTGCACAGTCATATATTTTCTGTGAAAAGATACACAGGAAGTTGACAACAATGATTACTTATGGAAGGAAAAGAAACAGATCCAAGAACTAGAAAAACAGATTCTTCAGCCATACAATTTCTTACCTGTTAGACTTAGCTCAGTTTTAATTCATTGCTATTTTAAGATACTGATGCAAAATTTTTCAAAAGACAAAGCACTTGGATTAGTGCTTAAAATAAAATTCATCAATTTAAAAATAACCACATTATAAAATATGTATAAATAGTTAACAATACATGAATACTGCTACATTTAGGAGATAAGTAAAAATTTGACAGACAGTATTAAATCAAGTAGAATCTAAAGCCAAAGTCAATAATCAACAATCAAAAATGATTATTTTAAATTGTTAAATGGTATAATCCTCAAGGAAATTGTGAATTAGAAACAATATACTAAGTAACAAAGCTTTATGTGTGTGCCTTTATAGATCTTTATCCACAATACAAAAAGAGTTTGAAAAAAAAAAAAGTAATATCATCATTGAGCAGAAAGGAAACAATAAACCACTTTACAACAAATCAACAATTGCTTATAAATGCAGAAAATCATAATAAATTGATACAATTTGCTACACATCTTCAAACAATTCCAAGAATGATTTATTCTCTGAACTTGAAAATAACTGTGCAGAGTGTAATTTCTTCATTAGTTGCTTTGCATAGCTAGAATATTTTGTTTAACTCTCAGCACCGAATAAGAACAATGGTGGACACACCTGACCACCCTTGGGGAGCCAGCAGCTGGGCAACATGGTCAACAAATATGACAAATGCTTATTTAAATAAAATAATTTATCACAATAAAAGGCACTCTGCCATTAATATGTCTCAAAATACCCCCTCTTGTTCAAACACACTGATTCCATCATTCTTGTAACTTCCTGAATCAGTCTCGGAATTTCTCTTTCAAGAGTGCCTTTGGTTGCACTGTTGGGGACAGTCAACAACAGTGGTTACCAAGATCCTCTGAATCTATTCCAGACATTCATCTTACGTGGTCATTTTGACACTAAAAGTCTCGCGTTGCCAGATCTGGTGCCCAAGATGGATGAGAACGCACCATAAGGTTGTTATTTGACAGAAATTGCTGTAAAAGTCTTGAAGCAATTGAGGGGGAGTATTTTGAGCAGGAACAATGCCCTTGTATATTTTACTGTATTTCTTTATTTTTAATTTAAACATTCACTATAATTTTTTATCATTGAAGGAAAGATAGTCAATGGATACTAAATATGTTGATTTGCTAATTACTTTTTTCTTGTCCTGTGGTTTTATGACGCACTAACTTCAAATTTCATCTCATAAAAATATTACATATTATATAATTTGAAGGTCACTCATATATGCACATACCATAAATACTAAGTTTGAGTATACCAAGAATCTGGTGAATATGAAAAATGTTGTAGCACAGATACCAAATGCATTTATAGGGCAGAAAAGTAATCCCAAATAAGTAACCAGAAATGGAATGTGAACGGGCATCTTTCTCTGATCACAGTTGGGTAAAGGACAAAACCAAACCCAAAACATAATAAAAATAAGAACACGTTTAGGAAACTTAAGTGGATGAGGCATTGTTGATCTTAGAAAAAACATTCAGTTTAAAAATAGTTTCATGATTAAATGAGAATGAATGACTAGATTAACATTCAACTGCACAAATTTTAAAAGTGACAATAGGAAATTTCCAGAGAAATAGGGTAACAGAAATAATAAAATGAAAGGAAAAGTTGATTTTAAAAAAAGCAGAAACTTACATAAATAAAAAGCACTATGTTTGTAAAATAAACTAATGGATAAACTGCCACATCTAAACAAGAAAGAAAACACAAATGAAATTGAAAATGAGAAATAAACACATATTTATATCATCAAGTTACAGTGAATCAGGAGACTATGTATGTAGTATTTCTATTTTCACACAACACAAAGAATACTGTGTAGCCCTGTGTGGACAAAACCTGAAAAGATATCCTTTCTGCCTACTGAGGAAGAATGATACATACACATATGAAATATAATAGACAATCCAATTTACTATCACAGCAACAAGTTTGTGTTACAGGAGTCAGGGGTATGTATGTTAGAAGCAGAGAAACCTTTGTAGGTGTGATGGGAAAGCGTCATGGTCCATAGCCAAAAAAGAACCAGAACTTGAGATAAAGACAAAGTGAAGGTAACAGAAAGACCAAGATTTTTAAGACCTGTCCTTATTCTCTCTAACTCAACTCCAGGGCCAAGAGTTGAAGAAAAGACATTAAACTCTCTCACACACACTCCACACTCCCACACCCCCACCACCCCTTACCCCGCTTAGCCGGCTTCCACTAGAGGATTCAAACAGGGATTCTCTCAGGTTTCTCCTGCAGGGCTGCCCCTCTTTTTCTCCCTGAGCTTTACAAGGGATATTGATGTGCCAGCCAAAAAAGAAAGTACTTGAGATTCTTGCCCACCTCCATCTCACATAACAGATTTATACACATCAAAGTGAGAGATTGGCAGGAGGAGGTTCTTTATGTATCTGAACATGCCTTTGAAAGACTGAATTTAGCAATCCACATGTAAAGAGTCAATCAATAATTTTATTAACTGTGCTTAGTAGACTAGTGTGTTCATTTTAAGTGAACTTAATAGACTACTACGCATCCAATCACACTGACAATGACTTGTTAGTAGTTTTCAAACTCTTACCAAAAATAGTACAGATAACATGTTAATAAATACTGAGTGCCATTTATATTTCAGACAAAAATCCTAATATACACATTAGCCTATTTAATTCTCAAGAATAAGGTCAAGTCCATTTGACAATTAAGAAAATGTATATAGTAGTGCACAGTTAAATGATTTGCCCGTCATTACAGTGAAATACAGAGGCAGAGATTCAAAATTTTCCTTATTGAATCAATCTAGCATTCACAGTTATTTCTTGATGTACATTTTTTCATCCTTTCTTTGTCTTCATTTTTGTGTTTTTAATATAAAATTTTCCCCTCTTATTCATGGGAAATATGTTCCAAGACCCTCAGTGGATGCCTGGAACTGCAGAAAATACAAAACTCTACATTTATTATCTACTTCTTTGACATATGTATGTATATTAATGTTTAATTTGTAAGTTAGGCACAGTAAAAGATTAACAGCAACAATAATAAACACAACAATTATAACAGTATATTGTTGTGAAAGCTATGCTAAGGACGTCTGTCTCTCTCTTTCTCACTCTCTCTCTCCCTCTCTCTCTCTGTCTCTCTCTTTCTCTGTCTTTCGCTCTCTCTCTCTCTCCTTCCTCTTTCTGTCTCCCTCATTGTATAATAATATTTTGGGCCACAGTTGATTAAACCTAACTGAAACCAAAGAAAACAAAAATGTAAATAAGGGGAACTACAGCATTTATTCTTCTCCATTCTATAGAGCTTGATTTGGTTGCTTAGTCTCCTTTTAATATGCCTCCTTTATCTATCAACTATCACCATAGTATGCCTCTTACAAGAAAGAGCAGAGGCAAATGGCAGATGGCTTCTCTGTGGTATATGCTGGCTATTTATGCAGGGAAATAATTATTGAGTAGCTTTGTAATGTGTTTCACATCTATTTGTAAATGTAAAATTACAGCAATCCTTGTTTTTACATAGCGTCTCTTTCAACATGAGATTATGTTTTATTTTGTTTCTCCCTTTATGAGTTCTAATGTCCACCACCTTCAAGAGTCCACTATTCTCTCTGACTTCTATTTCCCAGTGTAATGCCAACATTCTTCCTTTTCTACAAATAGACAGAAAATGTGATGCGCCCTCTACTAATTCTAGTTTCAAAGCGTCTCTGCACAGAGTGTATCCAGAATGAAGGATGGATGATAGATCAACAGGAAACATGGATGGAGGGATGGAGGGATGGATGGATGGATGGATTCAGGATACATGTACAAACTGTTTTTGAACAGTGAATTTATTCATAATAAGTTGACAACTTCAAATATTGGGTATCAACATATAAACTATGATAATTAAATTTCCTTCTTATGTATAGAAAACATGAACTCATGACTGTATCATAATAAATGATATTGAAATAAGGTAGAAGAGATACTGAACCACAGATTCGATTTTCTGTACAGACTTGTAAATTTATCACTGTGGTAACATTATTAATATAAGTAGAAGTGAATATGTTGATGAGACTGAGTAATTTTGCCCTTATAAGTAGTTGTTCACATTTGGAAGAAATGTTCCCTCCATTAAGTCAAAGAGACAAGAATCTGTTTTTCAAGCAAGGCTTTCAAAAGTATTTCCTCAACAGCTTGGTGCAGGTGTTAACAGGAAAAAAAGAACATTGCTTGGAGCAATTCTTTACTGAACAAGGGAGGGTGTAACAGGACTCCTGGTAAAATATGGTCTTGATCCAGAGGCAGGAAGGGACTGATGAATCATAAAAACCGCAAGAGAGAAAACTGGATAGTGCTCATTAAGTTGCTGAAAGGTGGCATCATCAGACAGGCCAATGTGTACGGCTCGTGTTCGCAGCTATATCACTGTAGAGTACATACGGTGTTTTTTAGAGTATTTTCGGTACAAAATTTTAGCTAAAGGCAGCAAGTGATGTTATAAATTTCCATCCATTTAGAGTAACAACTGAAAGCAATTGAAGTTTTAGAAAAACCATATGCAATTGTGAAATGGGACATCAGGGAATTAGACATCTAAAATGATGTTAATTATATTTACTGTGGTTTTCTCAGGAAGCTGGGATGGGAAAGATTCTAAGTACATTTGTTTTAAAATAAACCTTTATATTTTGCGGGTATAATGATGTTTTACAAAAACGGAAATTTGCATAGCATCTCTAATACTTTCAGGTGTGACATTACGATTAATGAATCTTGTGAGACTTGCAGCATTTGGCAATATTTTAACCTTAAAATGGCAATTTCTATATTTACATATACTGTGGAAGATTTTATGAATTTAGAAAATGACATGCACACTCACTTCTAAAAAACTGAATGCAATTATTTCCATGCTGGTGAAAATTGTGTATTATCGCTCCTGTGCCCAATCTCCACGGAAGCAGTAGACAGGGATAGATGTGCCATTCGTGATATGATAGGATCAAAGTTATAGCTACTTTACTGACTCCAAAGAAAGAGTAAAGGACAAAAGTTGACAATGGGGATGTAAGGGAAACAACAAAATCAGAAGAAAGAGGTTCTGAAAAATAACTGTATCTTACAATGTGTGTGTGTGTGTGTGTGTGTGTGTGATGAGAAGAATACATGAATGATGATGATACTAAGATCTTAAGAAAACTCAGAGGGAGATCGAAAGCTTCCAAAGAACTGGGAAACATTCAGGATCGAACCTAAGCACTATGTACAGTGATTCTTTTCAAGCATCTCAGCTTGTTCCTGGAGTTGTGGAATTAGTTATTTAGGACTGTTACTTCCTTAGAAGTCTCATGAGATTAAAATAAAATATAGTCCAAGAAACAGAGAGCCTGGCAGACAGGCATTTGTGTGTTTTTCCCAGTTGTCTTAGAAGAGATAAGCACCTAGATGTTGTGAGCCATTTTATAGAATGCCATGAAATAGGGGTTATTACACCAAATAGTTATTACACATACATAGACTAAATACATGTCTGTGAAAAATCAAATATTGCATTATATCTGGTACAGAGGAAATTTAAAAAATTATTAGAAAAAAGAATTGTGAAAAATAAGTTCGTTTTTATAGTCCCTCTTTAATTGACAAAAGTAAGTTCATTTTTGTATTCCTCGTTCAATAATTGATTTCTTATCTTTAATTTCCATCATTAAAAAATTCTTCATTTAAAAAGATTCTAAATTCTAGACAACTATTAATCACAGAGCTATTTTAATTGCTATCTCTAAGACAAAAAAGCAACTTCGTGATGTATCTTTTCCCTTTGTGAACCTTGAATTGGATAGGAAGGTTTATTTTAGCTTAGAGTTTCCATAACTAGTCTCTTCTTTTCCTAATTTATAACCACCCCTTAGAATGCTGTCTGTTCAGCTAGCTATTTTTAATATGAAGGAAACTAAACAAAAAGCTTTTATAGCACTGCTCAAATACCTAAAATATTAAACAAAAGTCAATTGAAACAGAAAAATAACCAAACAACTGCTAATGATTTTCCTATAATTTCCGTATTCTTATCCTGTTTTTCCTGAAGAGCAAGCCAAATTCCAGGGGATGTTTTGGTTCTCCCACTCTTGACATTAGAACCAGTCCTGGGGTCCAGCTGCAGCTCATTTGCAACAGTAGTGTCCGTAAAGTCCCCACAAATGTGCTCTTCCCAGACTTTTCTGGAACAAATTTATTTGCATATGAAAAGGATGCCCTCCCAGGTGGTTACCTGAAAAGAATGGAAGTGGTTGGAAACGGAAATGAAATATTTAAGCAGGCAATTCTATGAGACAAGTATAGATAGCACTTAATTAAAATGATTTCCTTACTTTGGTCAAACGGGAGCTTACTATTATCTAACAACGGGTACAGCCTCCACATGAGTCTAGCCAAATATATAAAGGAAAATAATATTCTCCTAAATAGGATCAAAAGATGACCATACTGCAAAGTCTTGAAATGAATATCAAGATACCTTGACTTGGCAGATACGTATAACTGCTCCCGTTTCTAATTCAGAATTTCCAGGAGATCAAGCCTCTTGCCTGAAAACTTTCCCTTCCCCTTCCTTGAAGTGTCCTAAGTTGCCTGCCTAAATGTTTTCTGGCATTCTGTTTTGAAGCACAGAGTGTCTTTGTGTGGATAAGGACCTGGATTTGAATGTGCTTGGTGGGGAAGGGTTCTTTTACTGTTAGTCGGGTGTGGCCTAGATGTTGTCTGAGTTGTTTTGACTATATTGTTAGGCTAAATCAATAGTTCCAATGCATTGAACCATAATTGAGTTGTACAGAAAAATGAAGACTGTGTATGATACTGCTTCCCCACTCCGTGCCCTCAAGCTTCAGCCCCAGTAACACAGCACCACATACATTAATAGTGTCTTGGGCCACAGCAGCACAAGTCCTTCCTATAGCTTTTATGACCTGTGTTTGCAAGCCTGTGGATTGTAGTCGATGTTAATGACAAACACTTGGTGCCCTCAGAGAAATTTCACATTAATAAAACCTACAAAGCACAGTGCAGTTCCTTTGAAGTTGCTACTAAACATGTAATATTAGCTTGTGAAGCATTAGATGAGGAAATGAGCTCGATAAGGACTCTTGCAGTAATAGCTCTAAATTGATTATTTCCTTCCCAAAATAAACTTGCCAAGCAGCCCTGTGGGCTTACTTCGGAAGACTTGTTTTGCCCAGGAATCTTATCACAAGGAAATGAACAGCAAGAACCCAGACAAATGTGATAAGGCACATTCACAAGATAGTAATACAGCTATGAGATTCGGTCTTCTCTTGATGAACCTAAGATCTCTTGAGTGCTGCCAGGAGTTAAATATTTATTAATTGCATTCTGAACATGAAGGAAAGAAAGAACAATGTCTTTAATGTTATTATATTAAGTAGTCAAGCACAAAAGAATTCCTAGTTAAGAATGGAAGAAAGTAAATTCAAACCTGTAGGCTCTGTGTTATTTTTTAAAAATCACATTTAAAAGTCATAATATGTGTAAAGAATAATCTTTCAAAAGATGTCCACAGAGCACACTTTTGAATTTAGCAAGATTTATTTGAAGGTCATTCGTCTACCTCTTCGCCTTGAAATCAAAGGCCAAAAATCACATTTTCTGTTGATAATCAGTTTTTTAAACTATTTATTCTGATCTTCAAGTAAGTATGTACATCAAAAATTAATATTTCTATAAATAAATAAGTCCATTCAGGCAATTGCATTTCCTACATTCCTTAGACTTCTTCAATTAGTATTAGCCATGAAAGAAAAAAGAAGAATTTGGAGCTAGGAATTCTTGTGGTTTGGAGTTCCATGAAGACAAGGCCTTTTTATCCAAAATTACTATTCAAAAAGGTTGATCTGCTTAAATACACTATTGCTATAATTGTTTTGAGATTAATATAGAAATATTGAATTAAAAAATTCAAATGTCCAATTTTTCATCTAAATTTGTAGGTAAATCCATATTCTGCTACAAGATTGAATTTAATTTCCTGTAAAAAGAGATACATTTGTGAATTGTTTATCCAACTAAAGAATAGAGACCACTTAGAATCATTATCACTCTTTCCTTTTGTAGAAAATACTTTTGTAACAGTCTAGAAGCATAATTTTTATTAGAACCACGTGTTTAAATAAGTAGGCGTAGATCTCAAAACTCCAGGTCTCATGTAAAAGGCTGACAATTATTATGGCTGCCCCATTGCATTTTAACCTTTGAAGAAAACATGAGAAGTCAAAGCCATGTTTTTCTTGCAGAAGAAAATTATGGTTTTATAATCCCTTCTGTAGGCCTTAAAACATAGAGGGTCAAGACCGTCACTGAATTTTTTTACTTTGTTGGCATGTGTTTCTGTAAATATATACGCAAAGGATCTTTTTGGCCTTCTTGCTTTCTAGGGCCTATGCACACCTTGACAACTTCCTGTTTCTCAGGAAACTCCCAAACTACCACTTTCAGACCTTCCATAAAAGGAACTCACTCTGTGACTCATAAGCAACAGGCTTCAGTTCCAGAAATCGTTGGAGAGTTTTGTGATGGAAAAGTACTTGTCGCTCTTTGTAGGTGTTTAGCTCATTGTAGGTGTTTAGCCTCCACTCACTGAATCTAATAGCCACCCCTCCCATTCAATCAACCATGGTAATCAGAAGTGTCCACAGACATTGTTCTATGGGTGGCAGAATCCAGCTGATAGTTGCATTAGAGCTATTACCTTAGAAGGAAAAAATAGTCCAGACTCTTCCCCTTCCAGGACAAATTACATTTGCCAGCTGATCTTAGTCTCCAAAATAGAAAACATATCTCCTTATTAAAAAGTTTCATTAGGCACTATTATCTTTGAGGAAGGTATGTATACAGTGCTTATTTTCTGACTCACTAAGCAGGAAAATATGCAAATTCATGGCATACAATATTTAACTCAAATAATTGTAGGCTAAATGGCAGATTTTCCTTACAGATACTTTCTCTTCTATACTTCCTACATCTTGGCGATAATATCAGTCTCGTTTTATTAGATGTAAAATATCATGTCTTTTGCCCAATGTAGTACAGTCAGTAAGTGAATTTCCAGCATTTAAAAAGCCAGGATTTCTATATTCCCTATCAATAGTGCTGGTTACACTTACCTCCATAAGATTAATTTACTCATTCAACTAATATTAACCGTATATCTATTGTGTTCCAGCATCTCAAACTTCAGCAATGAACAAAATAGACTAAAACATTCCCGTGAAGCTTGTGACCTAATGTATAAACAAGAGAAATGCATAAAATAGATCATGACAATGACTCAGGGGAAAAATAAACCTGATAGAGGCATAGAAAGTTCTAGAGGGTAAAATGTTAGGTAGGGTGTCAGAAAGCAACATTGGCAAGGAAAAAGTAACTTTTGAGTATTTGTGGAAAAAATATTCCATGTAAAGAATAAAGCAGGTGCAAATGTATGGAAGAGAATGATCCAGGGGTGTGAGAGAAACAGGAAACGTTCGGAATATACGATTCTAATATACACAAAGACTCTAGTGTTGAAGATACGGGCCCATAAACCCTCTTGCTACCAACATCCCATGTGAAGTCTTCATTCTTCTTAATTAATGTATGTGCCAAAAATCCTTATTAGACACCTGGATAAGCATTTAATTCTGGAATCTTGGTAGGGAAAACTGTCACTTTTCTTTACCATGTATGGCGAGTGCTTTGAAAATTCATTTCCAGTTCACTATCATGTTGGCATTTTTAAGAATTTCTTTTAATACTTTTGATAATTAAAGTGTTGCATATATTTGTCATTTGTATCACTTTTGTCTCTCCAGCTCTATCTGCATTTTGCACATGTTCTTGTTAGATTTTCATTCCTATAACAAATACCTGACATAAAAAGAGAATGTTAATCTTGGCTCAGTGCTTTGGAGATTTTAGTACAGGATCGGTTTGCTATTTCTTTTGAGCAGCACATCATGGCAGGGAGCATATAAAAGGGCAAACTCAATCACTTTGTGGTCAGAGAAAAAAAAAGAGAGAGAGAAGCAGAGAATAGGATCTCTCAGTCTCCTTCAAAGGATGCCTTCAGTGACCTAAACACTTCCTGTGATGCTCTGACTCTTTTCTGCGATGCTCGCTTCCTCCCAGCATAGGCCTCCAGCAGACACTCTATATTCAAAGTACATCAACATTAAATCATTCTGGTCTATATTCTGGTCTTTCAGAATCCATTTGTCTAAGTATTGTTAATCACATAGAACATCTCACGATGTAATATAATTAAATATAATAACATGCTGCCTATCTTTTTCCAAATCAGTCTTATTTTAATTTTGCATAATCTGCTCTCCATAAATGAGTGCTCATGCTTTCTTGAAACATCTTCCTGTAGTCATTGTATATTATAAAGTATCATTAGCCTTGGCTAATGTTGTTCAACATCATTTCATTTCATATGAAAACTCTAGGAGAGTTTGAACATACATAGCAACTGAAATACTGTTTTTCTTCTCTAAAATGCACACATGAAGAAATTCTTCATGCCGAGAAAAGTGTAAAAATGACTAATCTGGAATCTGGAATTAATATAGTACTGTGGTACCTCGTTTCACGAACTTAATTCTTTCCACAATTTTGATCACAAACCAAGTTGGAAGACAACCAAAACAAATTTCCCCATAAGGTCAACATTGAACTTTTGAATTCGATTTGTGAACCAAGGCACCCCTGTATCACATCTTACTGTCCTTTGGCATGATTCGATTTATGCCACTGTCTGATTATGCTTAGTATTTAATTCTATTAATAAGGGAGAGAACTTGTACACTCCTTAAGGAGGCCAGTATCTTTACTGCAAAGAAATATTTGAAAAACCTACTTGGAGTTGGCTGTGAGACTCAAAGGAAATCCTAAAAACAAAATAATTTCCAAACTGCTTTGCTTGAGCCAAGTTAAGTAATTTACTGATTCTAATAAAAGAAGGAAGACAGAAAAGAAGAAAGAAAGTTGGAGAACCTTGATGATAGAAAGCAGCAGTGGGCTAAGGAACCAATGAAATTCATCAGAGAGCTGCCAACAGAGGTTTTAATATTTTTCATTGTTTCAATTAAGGGTCATTAGGCATTTTAATATGCCAAGAACTATTTTAGGTCCCAGTTATGTAGAATTAAACAGTTAAGAAAGTGCCACTACTTCAGGGGCTTTTAGTCTTCTGAAACAGTCAGACAATAAACTAGTTATAGGAATAAAGATGCACACTTACACTCTAACATTTGCACATAGGTGATGATACATATGTACACACATAGAATACACAGATGGGTTATATTTATATGGGTATCAATGAAAGCACAGAAGGGGACAGAGGGTGCAGTCAGGATTGAAAAATTAAGATCAATAGGGAATGTTATAGATTGAATGTTTGTATTCCCCAAAATACATATTTTGAAGGCTCATCTCCAGTTCTTTTAATTCACTTGCCTTACAACAATACCATACCTATGAGGTGCAGTTGAAAACAGTAATGAATGATTAAATTTTTAAAAGTTTATTACAGTAAAAATATACATTGTGATTAACTCCCCTCAAAATACTCACCCTCACTGTGAGTACACTTATCCCAGGCTGAAGACAAAGATACAATGCCCAGGTCTAAATGCCTCTTTAAGAAACAAACAATACCTTGAGATTATACTGCAATTAGTAACATCTGGACCATTAAATTCAGATATGCATTAGACACCCTGGTGAGTGACCAGAACACCTGGTATTTGGAGGTTAGGCCTTAGGAGATAATGACGTCTTGGGCATAGAACCATGCTAAGTGGAATTAGTGCCCCTAAAAGAAGAAAGAAGAGAGAGTTTGCTTCTCCTCTCTTCTTACTACTATGTGAGAAACAAGAAGAAAATGATCATCTTTAAATGAAGAAACCAGCCAGGCCAGTACCCTGACATCAGACTGCCCTGCCTCCAGCAATGTGGGAAATTAATTTCTGTTGTTTAAGCTACCCAGTCTGCAGCATTTTTATTAGACAAGTCAAACTTGCTGAGACAGGAGAAGTTTCACTGAAAAATAAGATGAAGGAAGCTAGGAATTGTAGCATGAAGACATGTTGGAGAAGAGCATGTCAGGAAGAGAAAATGCAAGGACTCCAGAGACAGAATGTGCCTGCAATTCCCAAACTGGGTGTCCACTTCCCAGGTTCCTTCATCTTGCTTGGGTGAGAAGCTGACAACTGAGATTTTCCATGAGTCTCCCTGCCTCCCACACTTAGTGGCACATACCTTTCTAACCAACTTCACCATTTAGCCCTTTTATTTCATCTCTACAAGGACAAGTATTTCATGTCTCCAAATTAATCTAATGAATGAGTCTGCTGATGGATTGGGGTTATGGCTAAAGAAGTCTCAATTTCTTTATGTAAAACATTAAAAGAGGTATATTTTAACTTTACCTATCACAATGGAGTAGAACACACTCTTT
>RJWT010026756.1:0-15723 GCA_004365215.1 Cuniculus paca | reverse complement strand
TTAGACCGCTGAGCTAGATCCCCAGCCCTGTTTTTGAGACAGGGTTTCACTATGCCGTTGAGGCTGGCCTTGAGCTCACTTTGTAGGCCAGGCTGGTCTCGAACTCACAACAATCCGCCTGTCTCAGCCTCCCGAGTGCTGGGATTACAGGCGTGAGCCACCATGCCCGGCTTCTATCACCCATTCTAATCTTCCCTGGAAGTCACGGCAAAGGGGCACCATCTAATTGCTGTATCCCCAGATAGAGGAGACATTCCTTATTCTTTCTTTTCTCTCATCTACTGCATTTATGTCATCACCAACTCTCATGGATTTTACCCATCCAATATATATTTTAAATTGATCAACTTCTTTTGTCCTTGCTAAACTGTCACTATCAGTTCCTTGGACTACAATAATCTAACACAAAAGAGGACAGTAGAGCATCATGTCTCCGAACACAGACATAGGAGCCAGCCTTTATGGATTTCAACTCCAGCTGTTACACTATCGGGAGCTCTAAAGAACTGGAACCAGAGAGCTGAGCTCTCCGGTATTGGAATACCTGATTAAAACAAGAAGCCACACCTGCAACAAGGAAAAAAAAAAAAAGAGAATACAAGGAAAAAAAAATGGAAACAAAGCTTTTATAAATAAGGAAGGGTTGATGGGAGAGGAGGTGAATGAAGAAAAAAAGAATCAAGATATATTATGTACAGTATAAATTCCTTGTGATGAATGTTATCATATCTAAAATGGTATATGTAAATTTTACCAATAAAAAAAGAAGAAATCTACCAAAATTTAAAACTCACACATTTTAAACAAACAAACAAACAAACAAACAAAAAAAGTAGAAGAAGAATAGATACAAATAAAAGGTAAGCCTTCAATCACTTAATATAATGACAGATGCAAGACGGTAAGACTAAAGAAGGCACCGACTTTCCCTATTCCATTTCTCCCGCAGAGCTGTGTGCAGATTGAGGTCAGGGAGATTAGCACAGACTTGGGAGCTGTCTCTTTGTCGAGGGAGTACCTGCTAGGATTGGACCAGTACTGGCAACACAAAGTGGATAAAAGTGTTCTCAAGCTTTCTCTTTTTTATCCTCCATAAAAAGGCTTTGGCAGAGGCATCTGAAGAAAACCTCTGCTCAAGGGCGCAGCTAATAAGACCTAAGACTGAAGGTGCCTGCTTGCCTAAGAGCAAATGGAATGGAAATATGCTTGCCTAAGAGCAAAGCTGGCCAAGGAATTTACAACCCAGATTTATTACCGATTCCGGAGGTCTTACATAAGAAATGCATGTCACTGGGCTAACGTCAAGGTGTCATTAGAGCTTTTTCCTTACTGGAAGGGGAATCTATTCTTTGCCTTTTCTAGCTTCTAGAAGTTTGGCTCATGGCCCATTTCCATCTTTAAAGCCAAAAATGACAATCTGAGTCTCATCTCACATTACCCTGATACTCTCATGTGATCTTGTGATTATGTTTGATTTACCCAGACAATTCAGGATAATTTCCTCATCTCAAAATCACTTTATTAACAACTTTAATTCTAACTCCACTTTAAATTCCCCTTTGTAATGTAACATATTCACAGGTTCCAAGGATTAGAGTGTGTGTGTTTATGTGTGCACACACCATTTCAACACACTATGGTCTAGAAATACATTTAGGTTTGAAACTTTTCTGTTTATTTAATTTTAATTTACAATCTGTTTTATTATGAAAAGTAACATTTTAAAAATGTTTTAAAGGAACATTGAGTCTCTTCATCCTTCTTAAATATATTGTTTTCTTATTAAAATCCAATTTGTAAATTTACTTTTATTAATACATGTTTGCAGCATATAATGATTACATTGATTATGGAAAATGGGTGCATGTATATTTTAAAAAATTTGGGGGCTGAGGATCTAGCTCAGTGGCCTAAGCACCTGCCTGGCAAGCACAAGGTCATGAGTTCTATCCCTGGTGCTGCAAAAAAACCCCAAAACATTAGAAATAGATTAAAAAAATTTTTTTGCCAGCATCAGATTTATTTACTTGTTTTATAAGTCCTTATCAAATTAATTATCACAAATACAGATTAACAGCTGGACTAACAGGCCCACAAACATAAAAAAAAATACATAAGACAATTATACCAAATTAAAGTATACTTTTAGGGACATTTCCATACTGGATTACAATTCCCCCCCCCTTTTTTTTCCTGTTGTCTATCTTATTTTACATTTTATTTACATATTGGGCTTTTCATAAAAGAGAAACAATGTGATACTCATGTTGCTTTGCTTTGCTTAACATTATAATCTCAAGATGCACCCATTTTCCTATAAATAACCCGAGTCTATCCTTTGTAGCAGAGTACTACTCCATTGTGTATAAATACCACATTTTCTTTATCCATTCATCTGTTGATGGACACAAACGCTGCTTCCAAGATTTTGCTATTATGACTTGTACTTCTGTAAACATGGGTATGCACATATCACTGTGATATCATGTCTTTAACTTTTTTGGGAAGATACCTAGAAGGGGAATGGCTGATTCGAATGAAACCTCTAGTTTTTTGAGGAATATCTATACTGATTTACTGATTTTAATACCTATAAATAGATGAGACATTGAGGCACAGAGAGATTAAACCAATTAAAGTCACACATTAAGGGCAGAACTGGAATTTGAATGCAGAGTTTGACTTTAGAGGTCTTCACTAAATTGCTACACTAGGCTGCCTTTGAAGACTCAATAACCTGATTGTTATATATAGTAAGAGATAGAAATATTAATAAATAACTATTTTTTCTTTAGGATAATCTTCATGAGTAGCCACTTCCATCACATTAACATATTCCATGGCCTGTTGAATATAATGTTATATTTTGGAACTGATAAATCTTAAAGGAAATGTGCTTTAGACAGTGTTTTACAATAAAAGCAAAGGTGCAGTCAAAATTTTACATTCTTGAAAACCAGGTACTGTACAGAGCAAGAAGGTAATTATTTTGTTTCTTAAAACTAGCTATTCTTTAATAATTAGGTATGTTTATTTCTTGAACTTCCTGCTTTTTTCTGTGAACTGAGCTGATTTTTCTATTTCTCTTTTGTTCTTGAGGTATAACTATATAAAAAGACCTTACCTTTTTAAAGTATAGTTTGAGGTCTTTTTACAAAAGTCCCTTGTCATGTACGTGACGGATGGTACCATCAAGATTTAGAACATTTTCATTACACAAAAAAGTCCCCTTTTGCAGTTAAAGGAATCTTCTTACCCTAAAACTCTGACAACAACTGATTAGATTTTTATTCCAATAATTCTTCCTGTTGTAGAAAGTCATGTAGTATGTCATCTTTTGTGCTCTGCTTGTAAGATTCTTTTATGTTGCCCATATCTTTTTATAGCTGGGTTATATTCTATTATATGACAGTACCATTTCTTTGCCACTTACTTGTGATGGACTTTTGGGTCGAATACAGGTCTTTGTATGCACAGATGTTTTAATTTCTCTTAGGCAGGTTCCTGGAAGTAGACTTGCTAAAGTACCATAGTAAATGTCTGTTTCAAGTCTATAATAAATTGCCATGAGGTTTTCTGAAGGGATTCTGTCATTTTACACTTTCATCAGTTATACATAAGAGTTCTAGTAGCTCTATGTCCTCACTGATATAATTGAGTGTGCGTTGGTATCTGATGATAGTTTTTATTTGCATTTATCTAACAAATAATGATGTTTAGCATTTTTTCACATGCTTCCTGGCCAGGGGTCCTCAACTTCAAGGCCACAGACTGGCATTGGTCTATGACTTGTTAGGAATCAGGCCATACAGTAGTAAGCATCAGGAAAGCAAGCAAAGCTTCATCTGTGTTTGCACCCACTCTGCAGTGATTGCATTGCTGTCTGAGTTCCATCCACGTTTTGTCTGATGACTGATGGCATTAGATTCTCATTGAAGCACAAATCCTACTGTGAACTATGCATGAAAAGGATCTAGGTTTTGCATGCCTTATGAGAATCTAATGCCCAGTGGTCCAATGTTTAGCTAAGGTGGTGATGCAAGTGCTGGGGAGCTGCTGCAAATATAGATTAACATTAGCAGAGAGGTTTGACTGCACAGAGTCCAAACTAAATCAGTTGCTTCTAGACTCATATAAAAACCCTGTAAATGAGTGACAGCTGACAAACCACCTGTCATAATGGGTTTCATAGTGGCAAGTGAGTTGATATATTTCAGTTGTACAGTTGCATCTGGTGGCAGACTTTAAGTCAAATTCTTGCAATTATCTTAGTTTATGCATTGCACATTCATTATTTTATTTACCACTTCGGTCCATGTCTCTTTCCTGCACTGTGCACTTGTCTTGGTCACAGTTTTCGTCAAACCAAAAACTGACCTGAGCCAAAAGGAGAAAAACAAAAAACAAAAAACCAACTCACCAAAGAGCTTCTTTGGAAAGGTAAAGACTCGATGATGAGACAATACAGCAGAAGATTCTAATACTGCTAACAAAAAGAAAGTTTCATTTTAAAAAAGAAACTCCAAGTCCTACTTAAATTGCATGTTCATTGCAGGAGCAGATTCATACTCTCCAGGCCTGCTTTGTATATGTGGTGACTTGCTATGCAACAAACCCATGAAACCTTCAAAACTGATTCATCACATGGAGGCCAAACATTCTCCATTAAAAGACAAGGCTTCGGAGTTTTTCAAAAGAAAAAAAAAAGTGAACATGAAAACAGAAGCAATTAGTGAAGGCCACCACTTCATTAAATATGTCTTCACTGAGAGCTTCATTTTTTTTTTAAAGTTTTTTTTTTTATTTTAAGGAGAATAAAACCAACAATTTAAACAGAATAAAGTGAATCAAAACAAAGCAGTGAAAGTGGTACATAACTTCAAAACAGGACAATAGGTCATCAACAATGGCTACCATAATATATCTTGTTATCTTCATAACAGTTGTCTATTTCCTCAGACATAGTAAAACTGAATAAAACAAAACAATAAAACCAATCAAGACAGAGCATTAAATAAAACAAAATAATAAATCAGAACAAAACAAAGCAGAATAATACTGGGTTTCAAAGACAGAAGGAAATCCCCCATATTTGCCACATTGCATACTGTCATCCTCCTAATAGATGCTCAGATTACCAGCCTTAGTCCTGCAAAGTCAATCAAGTAATACAAAGCATTTAGTTATTTTTGTACCTCAGTTGCTATCAACTCAGCCTGTCCTCTGAACCAGCTGGTTGCTTACCGGTTGGGCCAAGGGTGGGGTTGGGGGTGGGGGTGAGTCTTGATTCTCAGTCAACCTGGTTGGCTCCAGGGAAAGGCAATCTGGCTTCTGCTGACTCATGGGAACAGCAGACTGGCTTCTTTTCCTGGGCGCCACATGGTCAATGCAGCTTGCCGGAGAGGCAATCTGGCTTCTCTCTTCCTGGGCCCTTCCCGGTTTGTGCAGCTTACGGGAAGATCAAACTAGCTTCTTGATGTGCTCTTCCCAGACCCAGCATGATCTCTGCTGACTCAGGGGAACAGCAGACTGGCTTCTCTTTTCCTGGGCCCCGCGTGGTCTACGCAGCTCGTGGAAAAGGTGATCTAGAGCTTCATTCTTAGGAGCTAACAGCGTTACTAAAGCTAAGGAGCTCTTTACTATTGGTGAAGAATTGATCTTACCTGCTGCTAAAGATATTTGTCATGAACTTTTAGGAGAGGCTACAATTCACAAGGAGGCATCTTTTCTTCTTTTGGCTAGCACCATAACTGGAAAATTTAATGAAATAGCAGAGAATATTGAGGGATAATTATTAGAGAGGATTAATCAGTTGTCATGGTATGCAATCCAGGTTGACTAGTTTACTGATGTTAACAACAATGCCTATATATATACTATTTTTTTTAGGACAATGTGAATGAGGATATATTATGTACACTTCTGTTGTCAACCAATGCCATAGCTGCAGAGCTACTTGTGTTTCAGTGATTACACATCAGGAGAACTGTGTTGGTCTCTTTGTGTCGATTATGTACACAGTTGGAGTACCTGCCATGATGACTGGACAGCTTCCTAGTTTTACTACTTGGGTGGAAGAGATCACTATGGAATTTCTTTATGCATAAAGGAACTGTTACCTAGCCAAATAAATGTTCCCTGGCTTTAACATTTTGAAGAATGTGATTAAAATTGCCAACTACATTAAATGAATGCCCTTAACTCACATTTGTTCACACAACTTTTTTTTTTTTTGTGGAGATAGCTGTGGAGCACATGCATCTTTTCTTATACACAGAAGTGAGAAGACTTTCTAAAGGTAGATCATTGGCCAGAATTTTTGAGTAATGAGAACTGCTTCAGAGATTTCTTTTAGAAGAGCAGTCAGCACTGGTAGTACATGTGAATGACACAGAATGGGTCACAAAACTTTCTTACTCATGTGACATATTCAATTTCCCAATGAACTCAATCTATCACTTTAGGGCAGTAGTGGCAGACCAATGGCACATATGTTATTTGTTTTTCTTTTAAGACAAAAGATGTTAATATGTGAGTTGTTTTTCTAAACTAAAACCTCAGTATTCAGGATTAGTTGCAGTTTGGGCACTTTGTGATAAAATAACTGGGTTTTGGGTTTCAGTTTGGGCACTCATCTCTAAAAGGTTCACCATCACTGCTTTAGGAGGACAATGACAACTGTGTTCAAGTCAGCAGATAAAATGACTGCATTCAAAGTCAAACAGGAATTATAGGGATGATAAGTGAATACGGATTTTTCACATGTTTCAAACAGCAGATATTTTGAAAGAGACTGAGCCAGGGTCTTGTTTCTCTCAACTGGTGAATGATCATCTCAACTTTCAAAAGAATTTAAATATTACTTTCCAATCACAATAGAACCCTGACTGGGAAGGAATGATCTACAGTTATAATTACAATGTATAGAAATAAGGCGCACAATAGTAATAATGCACTTAAATCATCTTGAAACTATCCCCAACCCAGCCATGAAATTAGTCTTTGTTATCAAAAAGGTTGTGCATCACCATTACTGCCAATACATATGTATATATGTATGTATTTATGTTATATATATGTATATGTGTATATGTATGTATGTATATATATATATATATGTACGAAGTAGCTATTCAAATATTTTGCCCTTTTAAAAACAATGTTGCTTCTTTTATTGAGTTGTAAGAGTTTATGTATTGGAAAACATTTTTTACTAAATATATATCTGACAAATATTTTCTCCAAGTCTTTGGCTTGTCTTCATAAGTGTTTTTTTGAAACAAATTTTTAATTTTGATGGTTTTTTTTATGTTTTATGCTTTGTATTTGCTAAGAAATGTTTGCTTAACTGAAGGTCACAAAGATTTTTTCTTATATTTAATTCTGGAAGTTTTATAATATTTGTTCTTGTGTGTATTCTGTGATCATTTTGAACAAACATATATGATGAGATGTAAGTTTCAAGGTTCGTCTTTTTTTGAACTACAGCTACAGTTATACTAGCATCATTTCTTTCTTTTATGTTTTCTTGTGTTATTTGAAATCCTATTGGTTTGACTTTTTAAAGATTTTATTACATATTGAAAAATTATAATTATATATATTTACATAGTACAAAGTATATGTCCATAGTACAGTATTGTGAACTCTAGTCATTATGTTGTGCAGTAAATCTCACAAAATTTGTTTCTTCTAACTTAATTTTCATACTCTTCAACCAGTATCTTCCCAATCTCCCTACCCTCAGCCTCTGGTGATCACCTTTCTACTCTCCACTTCTGTGAATACAATATGATTAATATAATGCAGTATTTGTCATTCTTTGGCTGGTTTGTTTCAGTTAACACAATATCCTCCAGGTCCATCTACTTCATTGCAGATGACAAGATTTCATTCTTTTTATGGCTAAATAGTATTGCATTATAAATATACATACATTTTCCTTACCAATTCATTTTTCTGCACACTTAGACTGCATTCATAACTTTGCTATTGCCAGTTCCATTTCTTGTAGACTTTTCTTCCCCACCAAATTACCTTTGATGAAAATCAGTTGATCATATGTGTGTGGTTTTCATTTCTTAAAGAGAGTTTTACTTAAGAAGTTGAAGAATTAATATTTTATGCACAGAAATTCTGTCAGGTAGATGTATTAGAAACTACATGTATTATGCTGTGTAGTGTATCTATGGAATTTATTTATCTTGCATAACTTTATCTTTGTACCCTTTTGCCATCATGTTCCCATTTTCCTCCTTCCTGGTTGTGGGTGCTTTTTGTGTTCTGTATCAGATATCAAATAGTCATAGAGATGTTCTCCAATACTGTTTTCTAAAACTATTATTTTGGATTTCCAGCAAGATGGTGGAGTGGTGAACAGCAGAGAAAGAGTATCTTTGAGATCTGGAGTTCAGACACTGGAATACAGCAACATGAGGAAGAGAAGGAGAGAAGTAGGTCCCTGGGACCTAGGAAGGATCAGAAATGAGTATCAAAGCCCACAGGGAGAGGGAAGAGAGAGAGACAACTGAGAAAGCGGTGGCAGGTGGCACTTTCTCCCTGAACCCAGACTCACTGTGTGAGAGGAGCAGCTTGAACCTACAGATGCTTGGTGACTACTGGTGACCTCAGAGGCCTCCATGGAGAAACACACCAGTGCAATGGAGCAGTGGATGTAGCAGATTTCAGTGGCTGGTGAGTTATTTGGAAAGAAATAACTCTTTCCAGGAAACAGTGATGGGCTAATAACCATCTAGGAGAGGGGCCAACTGAGCTGAGCAGTTGCAAGCCAGCTCTATCTAGCAACTTCAGTGTCCGTGTCAAGCTGCCAAGTTCAAGTTGGCAGGAGTTCCCTGAGCTGAGTTCAAGCTGGCAGGAGGCACATGGAGTGATACAGGTATATTAAATTGGGTTCCAGCCTCACAGCCAGAAATCAGCCTGAACGTCAGTGGAACTAAAGATGTAGCCTTGCTGGAATTGTTCACTACTCTGCTGTAAAGCTACAGCTACAGGTACATCTGGCTACAACTCAGATCTGAACTCTCTCTTCCCATGGTGCCTATCAGTGACAGCACAGACATGCCTTGAAGTGGACATTTTTTTCTTATTTTCTTCTCTTTGTAAAATTTTTCTTCTTTTTTCCCCGTTCTTTTCTTGTTTTTGTTTTGTTTTTTCTTGACTGTTTGTTCTTATTTTTATAAGAGTGTAAACATAGTTTTTAGTTTCTTGGTCTTGTTGGTTCATTCTGTTCCTATTTTTATTTCTTCCTTCTCTCTTTCCCTCTTTCTTCTTCACCAGTTTCTCAAAGTTTGGGTAATCTTCCTTGGTCCTTCAGCCTTGCTGCTAATCTCTTTCGGTTCTTCTGTTTTTCAATTTTCCCTCAACCTCTTTTTAAAATATTTTTTAATTTTAAAAACAAAAGAATAAAAACAATGATGCATGGGCCAGGGATCTAGCTCAGTGGCCTAAGCGCCTGTCTGGCAAGCACAAGGTTATGAGTTCAATCCCCAATGCCAAAAAAAAAAAAAAAAAAAGATGCAGAATTTCAAAACAAAGTAATAAAAGATTAACACTGGTTAATATATTGCATATTGTTATCTTCAAAGTAGTTGTTCAGATTACAAGGTAGAAGCATGAAAAGGATAATCAAACAATTGAACAATGAAAGCACAAACTGTTCTTTTTGATGAACTAACAGAGATTAGTAGTATAGCTATCTATCTTGTGTGTATATATATATATGAATATATATGCAGACATATAATCTTTTCCCTACTTTCTTTTGTCCATTCCCCTCAGTTGTTCTTTCCTTTCACTTTTACAATATCTATTGTACATTTTGGACCTTATTTACTGTTTCATTTTTTTACACTAGGGAGGCAATATGATATTTACTCATGTGAGTCTGATTTATTTCACTTATGAGTAACCCCTTTTAAATTTTGTCCACTGAGGATAAAATATCCATACTGAAGGCTTATTTATTGTATACTATTTTCCAGTTCATTTTAGATTTTGTTCTATAACCATGCCTAGTTCATATACTTAAAAGTAGAAAATTAGTAGTTACCACAGTTTGACATTTTCGAGGCTGCATTTAATACTATTGTTATTATGGATTGTACTACTTTAGCCAAGGTGACATAATTCTAATTGGTTGTTCTTCCTGGTATACCAGTACTGAGATTGCCTAAGGGTCATGAAAAATAGTATAAGCCAGTGCCAAAGAATTGGGGGCTGGGCCAAGAGGGCAGTAAGTTCTCCCAATAAACTAAATAGGTAGAATCTTGCAACAGTCTCAAAACCTGAAAGCCACCTGGAAGACATTTCTGAGACATAGTCATTTCCCAAGGGTCCTAATACTAGCAATAAAGTTACTTGCCATAAGAAATTTACAAGAATCAACTCAGAAATTAAACCCACCCAAAAAAAGAAAATGAGGACACAGAAGCAAAATGGCACTCCAGACTTCCAGTTCATCAAAGGCAAACTCATGGGGCAATGAGGTGGAACAATTCAAAAGCCACCCACCTAGACTCTCTGAAGTAGTAACAGTGGAAGTAACCAAGCAGATGAATGAGGCTCTAGAAAAAAGTCAAATCAGAAATAATTTCTCAGCTAGCTGCAGAAATGGTGACTCTAATGAAAGACATGCTTAGTGATTCTAGAGCAGATAAAGATTCAAAAAAGAAATGGAGGAGCTTGGAAAAATGATGGAAATTCTGAAAGCCCAACATAGGAAAGAAATGGAATCCATGACACAGATTCAAAAAGATACCCAGGAAATTAAAAATTCCCTTGAAAATATATGCAGCAGAAAGAACCAATATGAGGACAGAATATCAAATGTAGAAGACAAGATTACAGTTAGTGACCATGAAAGGAAGGATTTCTTAAAAATAGCAGCGGACCATGAGAAATCAAGCTAACAATTGCTAGATAATAAAAAGAAGAATAATATAAGACTGATGAGTGTCAATAACAAGGCAGGAGATAGCGTAAATGATGTAAAAAACCTCTTCACAGAAGTAATGGCAGAAAGCTTCCCAAGCAGGGATAAAAGAATTTGACATATAGATAAGTGAGGAATATAGATCAATTAGCCATGATCAAAAAAATATACAAATAGTCAAGATTTCAGAAATTCAACACAAGATCAGAATATTAAAAATGTCAGAGAAAAGAAACAAATCACCTGTAAAGGAAAGCCCATCAGAATCACAGCAGTCTTTTCAATACAAACTATTAAGTTAAGGAGAGCTTGAAGTGGGGTATTTCAAGTCCTAAAAGAAAACAAGCTCCAATCCAGACAGATGTACCCTGCAAAACTATCATTCAAAATTGATGGAGAAGAGCTGGGGATTTAGCTCAGTGGCCTAAGCACCTGCCTTGCAAGCGCGAGGTCGTGAGTTTGATCCCTGGTGCTGCAAAAAAAAAAAAAATTGATGGAGAAATAAGATACTTCCATAACAAAGAACACCTGAAGAAATTCATGACAACCAAACTAGTACTCCAAAATGTTCTGAGGAACATTCTAGGAAGAGATAATGAGGACTTCAACTCCATGAATTCCAACAGAAGGAATCCACCAGCAAAGAAAGCAATTAAACAGAGGTGGAGAAAAGGGAACCAACAACAGGAAAATAACATAACAGGGATAAGTCAAAACATGTCAATTATAATCATCAATGCTAATGGCCTCAATTCACCAATCAAAAGAAACAGACTGGTAGAATGAATCGAGAAACAAGATCCAACAATATACTGCATACAGGAGACACATTTAATTCAAAAAGAAATCCATAAACTGAAAGTCAAAGGATGGAAACCAGTACTCCATGTGACAGGAACCAGGAAAAAGCAGGAATAGCTATTTTATTTTCAAATGGATTTCAAGCCAAGACTAATCAAAAGAAATAAAGGTTACTACATACTTGTTAAGGGAAAACTCCAAGAAAAAGAGATAATGATCATAAATAAGTATGTGCCAAATACAGTACACCCAACTGTATAAACCAAATATTAACAGACATAAAAAAACCAAATGAGCACTAATACAATTGTAATGGGGGACCTCTATACCCCACTGTCACAAATAGATGAACTAGATAAAAAACCAACAATGAAATATCAGAACTGAACCAAACTTTTGAACAAATGGACTTAGTAGATATCTATAGAGTGTTCCACCTTACAGCATCAGAAAACACATTTTTCTCAGTCACACATAGATATTCTCAAAAATAGACCACATACTCCCTCATACAACATGCTTAAGTAAATGCAAAGGAATTAAAATTATTCCATGCATATTATCAGACCACAGTGAAGTGAAATTGGAAATCAATGGCAAAAGAAACCACAAGAACTTCATAAATGCATGGAAATTACATAACACCCTCCAGAACAACCAATGGACAGACTCCTAGATAGATATAAATTACTAAATCTGTATCAAGAAGATATAAAAATTTTAAACAATTTGCTATCAGCCAGTGAAATTGAAAATGTAATTACTAACCTACCATTAAAGAAAAGCCCAGGTCCTAAAGGATTCATTGCTGAATTCTACAACAAATTTAGAGAACACCTATTGATGGTGCTTTTCAAACTCTTTAATGAAATTGAAAGGGAAGCAATACTCTTAAATTCATTCCTGGAAGCAAGCATTACCCTGATGCCAAAACCAGAGAAGGATCTAACCAAAAAAGAGAACTGCGGGCCAATCTCACTAATGAACATAGGTGTAAAAATCTTCTATAAGATACTGGCAAAGAGAATGCAGCATATCATCAAGAAAACTATGCACTATGACCAAATAGGATTAATCCCAGGCATGCAGGGATGGTTCAACATATGCAAGTCAGTAGATGTAATACACCATATCAACAGAGTCAATAAAAACCATATGATCATCCCAATAGATGCAACAAAAGCATTTGACAAAACCCAACACCCACTCATGATAAAAACCCTACAGAATATTGGAATAGATGGTCTTTATCTCAATTTGATAAAAAATACCATCAATGACAAACCAACAGTCAGCATCATACCACATAGTCAAAAACTGAAAACTTTCACTCTAAAATCAGGAATAAGACAAGGATGGCCATCCTCACATCTCCTACTCAATATAGTTCTGGAAACATTAGCCAGAACAATTAGACAAGAGAAACAGAGGAATGAGAATAGGAAAGGAAGAAGTTAAATTATCATTAAATTGTGGATAAAATGATACTTTACACAAAAACACTACCAAAAGACTTTAAGATTTAATAACCAAATTCAGTAGCATAGCTGGATGCAAAGTGAGCACTCTAAAATCAATAGCTTTCCTGTGTGTAAATAACAAATTCACTAAGAGAAATTAGGGAAACAACACTGTTCACAATAACATCAAAAAAAGTGAAAAGAATCAATCTAATGAAGGAAGTAAAGATCTCTGCATTGAAAACTATGGTACTCTGAAAAAAGAGATTGAAAACGATATCAGAAAATGGAAAGATATCCCTTGTTCCTGGGTAGGAAGAACCAATACAGTGAAAATTACCATACTTCCAAAATTATTAAACAGATATAATGCAATCCCAATAAAAATTCCAATGGCATATCATACAGAATTAGAGAAAAAAATTCTAAAATTCATTTGGAACCAGAGGAGACCTGGAATAGCAAAAGCAATTCTGGGCAACAAAAGTAAGATAGGAGTATAATTTCAATCCTTGACTTGAAATTATACTACAAAGCTACAGTGATAAAAACAGCATGGTACTGACAAAAAACAGACCTGATTATCAGTGGAACAGATTAGAACATGCAGAAACAACTCCAAAAACACATGGCCACCTTATCTTTGACAAAGGTGCCAAACACCTTCATTTGAAAAGACAGCCCCTTTAATGAATGGTTCAGGTAAAACTTTCTTTTCATATGCAAAAGATTAAAACTAGACCCATATCTTTTACCATGCACTAAATTAAAATCAAGATGGATCAAAGATCTAAATATTAAGACAGAAACACTAAATCTGCAGGGTGATAAAATAGGTACAACTTTTGAAGACTGCTGTAGGCAGAAACTTTATGAACAATACCCCAATTGCACAGGAACTTCACAAAGAATCAACAACTGGGTTCTCATCTTATTAAAAAGCTTTTTCATACTAAGATCACCAACTAAGTGAACATACAACTCACAGTGTGTAAAAATTTTTTTCAGCTGTTTCTCAGACTAAGGACTGCTCTCTAGAATATGTAAAGAACTAAAAAAAAAAAAAAAAGGGCTCCCCAGATTTAAAGTCCCAATCCAAAAATCAGCATCTGAAATGAAAAGACACTTCTCAGATGAAGAAGTAAAAATGACAAATAAATATATGAAAAAGTGTTCAACATTACTGGTCATTCAAGAAACGCAGGTTAAAACAATGCTGAGATTCCATCTTACTCCAGAAAGAATAGCTATTATCAAGAAATCAACCAATAATAAATTCTGGTTGGGGTCATGGGGAAAAAAACTTCCTCTGTTGTTGGTGGGAGTGTAGACTGATACAACCACTGTGGAAATCAGTGTGGAGAATCCTCAAAAAACTGTAACTAGAGGTTTCATTTGACTCAATGATATGTTAGGCTTGAATTGAAAAATACTAGATGGTTCAGTATTTGAACCATCTGAGTAATCTATTGCATAATTGGAATAAAAAGAAAATTATATGGTTACATCAATACATTGAAAACTATGATACTCTGAAATAAGTGCTTGAGGGACTTCCAGAGAAGTGGCAGAACAGTAAGCAGCAGAGTAAACAGACTCTCTGAGAGAAACAGTTCAGATGCTGGAATGTAGCATCATGGGGAGGACAAGAACGAAGGAGGTGGGTCCAGGACCCAGGAAGAATCTAAAGTGTAAATTGAAGCCCACAGAGAGAGTAAAAGGAAAAAGTTAAATGAAGGTGGTAGCTGGTGGTGCCTTAGCCTGGAGCTGGACTCACCCTGCGAGGGGAGCTGTGGGAGCCTGGGGATGCATGGTTCTGGTGGTGGCTGGTGACCCCAGAGGTCTCTGTGGAGAGGTGCAGCAGTGGAGGAGAGAGGCAGACACAGAGGTCTGCGCTGGCTGGCGGTGAGTGCAGAGGACTCAGTCCTCCTGTGGGAGAGAACGATTGGCCAGGAGCCATTTTGGAGTCAGGCAGGATAAGCCTGGGGCCAGGACTGCTGCCAGCTTCTTCCAGCAGCTCCAGGTTGGGTGCTGACCCATGGAAGTTACTTGGAGTCCCGTTTCCATGCACATTCCAGAGAACGTTGTGTGGGTTCCCAGCCAGCTTAGGTCTGCAGACCCTGGCTGGCTGTGCTCTTTTGCAAACTTCAAGGGCCCTTGTGGGCTGGTACCCAGCTCAGTCCAGAAGCACGGGTGCCATCCATCAGATACCCATAGCCAGCACTGGCTAAAAAAACCAAACAGTCTTGCTTCTGAGAAATTGTAGCCAATGCTGGAAGTGCCTGGGACCCCACTACCCACATGTATGGAAGAACCCAAGAGTATGTCAAGACAAAGAAGGAAAAGGCAGTCTCTGGCATCCAACCCAAACAGCACAAGTCTAGGAGAGGTAAACACAGAAGACATCAGGAGTCTCACACCTGAAATGTCTGAAGTGATGTCAACTGAAGTAAAGAAACAACTTCATGAGGCTATAAGAGAAATTAGAACAGAAATACTATCCCAGGTAAA
>RJWT010026755.1:5619-15827 GCA_004365215.1 Cuniculus paca | reverse complement strand
TGCTTCCCTGCAGTGCCAGCATCCAGAGTCGTCCTCTTAAGTGTCACTTGGCTGCTGAAACCCTCCAAAGGGTTCCCATGCCTCTCAGAGCTGGTGCCTGAGTTCCTCCAGAGACTCGCAGCTCTCTCTGCCCCCATCCTACACCAGCCACACTGGCTCCTGCGGGTCCCTTCTGCCCAGCCTTGGACTCAGCTGCGCTCTCCTCACACGTGTGCCTCGCCCACTTCCTCCCTGCTTGCTCTGAAGTTACCTGAGAGCAGCCTCTCTACCACCTGCCAACTCCCTGGTCTGGTTCTTTCTTGCCCAGGGCACTCTTCACCTTCTAACATTTTAAAGATTTACCTGCTTATTGTTCTAATGTATGCATCCTGCACATGAACGTAAGCTCTCTGAGGCAACAATTTGTTTTTTTTCCCATGATGCATCCTAAGCACCTGATGGAGAGCAGGTGCTCACTAAACATCAGGTGATTGTCTTAGTAACAGCTCTCATGTCTCCCTGGCTGTTAGCAGTCAGGTTGTTACAGGATTTTAGTATTGTGAACATCCCTGCTACTTAGTGTAGTCCAGCAGCAAAGACACCA
Organism: Cuniculus paca; assembly: GCA_004365215.1. NCBI lineage: Eukaryota > Metazoa > Chordata > Mammalia > Rodentia > Cuniculidae > Cuniculus > Cuniculus paca. Next base: position 15,244 of record RJWT010026755.1, on the reverse strand, counting down.
CCTGTGAATTTAAAGAAAAGCCAAGCCCCAGGCCCATTCTAGCCCTGCGTTTTAATAAGATTGCCAAGTGATGACACACATGGGAGCGGTTAAGCCACACAACTGGACTAAGGTGCAGCGAGGAGGCTTGTCCCGTTCTCCGGCCATGCATCTGACAGGGAACAGATGCTTGGCTGGCCTTACCTGGACCACTGATCTTTGTATTGCCCTTGAAAGAGAAGTTATGCCAGAAGTTATGCTAAATCACGCTAGTGCCCTATAGGAATCAAACAACACACTCAAATTAGTGAATTACAGAGTTGGGGGCCATAAGAAATAGTGCTGGAAGGGGGATTGGGGATGTGGCTCAGTGGTAGAGTTCTTGCCTTGCATGCATAAGGCCCTAGGTTCAATCCCCAGTACCACCAGAAAAAAAAAAAGGTGCTGGAAGAAACCTCTTTCTTCCTCTTTTTTATTTATTTTTTTTTATTTTTGCGGCACCAGGGATTGAACTCACGACCTTGTGCTTGCCAGGCAGGCGCTTAGACCGTTGAGCCGTGGTGTTTTTGAGACAGGGTCTCACTATGCCGTTCAGGCTGGCCTTGAGCTCACTCTGTAGCCCAGGCTGGTCTCGGACTCACAACGATCCGCCTGTCTCAGCCTCCCGAGTGCCGGGATTACAGGCGTGAGCCACCATGCCCGGCTATTTCTTTCTTCCTCTTGATCTCTAGCCAGACTCCCCATCCATGAAGCAGTCAGAAAGCAGAAACTTGCTACTATCATCTACCAGGGCAGAGCATGGGCAAAGTGGCTCTCTGCACCCTCTCAGCAGTGTGGTGGGAAGTTCTTTTCTGAACCTGGTGACACTAAGAAGCCAAGCTGTGGAGAAAGTGTAGAGCAGGGAAGAAGGCACTGGTGAGGAGGCACTGTCTAGGCAAAGGAGGGGAACACACTTGAGAGGACAGACAGTATAGCAATTGTGGTTATTTCTGGCTTAGAGATGAACAGACCTGGATCTCTGCTTCCTGGCTGCATGAGGACTGTGGAATTTACAGATGTATTTCTAAGGTCCTCAGAGATGATTCTTCTAGTTCAAGTCAAGTATTTGTTATACCCATGAGATGTACAAAAGCTACATGATTTGATCATCATAGGGCATATTTTAGTCACTGTCCTCAATGCTGTGACAAAATATCTGACACTGGCAACCTAGAGGATGAGAGGTTTATTTGGGCTCATGTTTTAGAAGTCTCAGTCCTTGCATGATCAACCTGCTCCAGGCAGAAGCGGCATGGAGAAGGATAGGGAGATAAATCCTTTTGGGTCATGACCACAGTGACCCACCCCTTATGACCTAATAGCCAGTCAGCTGTAACACCCCATAATTCAGTCACCTTCCAGACACATGAAGCTTTGAGGGCCATTTTAGATCTACACCATAACAGGGTCCAATATACAAAAGACACATAAAAACAGGAATAGAAATTAGTTGGTCTGATGGGGAATTAAGACCCACTATAACTTCATAAGCAGAAAAACAGCTTTATGAAGAATGTCTGAGCTGGGCATGGTGGTGCACTGTAATCCCAGCACTCTGTGAGGCTTAGACAGCAGGATAGCAAGTTTGAGCCCAGACTCTGTCTCAGAATAATAAGAATTAAAAAAAAATTAAAAAGAGCTGGGGATGTAAGTCAGTGTAAAGGCCCTCTGTTCAATTACCAGTACTGGGGTGGGGGAGAGGTCTGAAAAAGCTTCTGAGGACAGCAAGTATGCCCAGGACACCCCAGGAAGGAGGGAGAAGAGAAACATCAGCAGAATGGTGGTTGTGGAGATATCTGTAAGACACAGTAATGATGGATACACTTGTCAAAAGATACAGAATTAGCTAGGTGGTACACACCTGTAATCCTAGCACTTGGGAGGCTGAGGTAGGAGGACAGCATGAGGTCAGCCCTGAGCTACGTGGCAAGATCCTTTCTCCAAAAAACAGAACCAAACAAAAACAAAAAACCCCAAAATACAACCCCATAGGACTATACAACACAAAGAGCAAACCCTAATGTATACTATGAGCTTCAGTTAATAATGTATCAACACTGGTTCATCGGTTATAAAAAATGTATCTCATGAATGCAAGATGTTACTAATAGGGAAACATTGGTCAGGGGAGAGACACTGGGAATGTGGGAGTTCAGGCAAGCTACCAAGAATTAAGACAAGTTTCCAATTTAAAAAAATGCTGAAGATGTTGTGGTCTGCTTGGCAAATATTTATACATTCTGAAAATATTCAAGATTACAAAAATTCTAAAGCTAGATTCAAACCAGAAATTAAGTTACGACACCTACAATTCAAAATGAAAATTTCCGGGTAACTGCAGAGGAATTAACATGAGCAGAAAAAGCTTTAATCACCAGTGGACAGCTAAGTCTTATTCCTGGGTATTCATGTTTTAAAACTGCTATCATCAGTGCAGCTTCTAAAATACTATTACTGTAGAAGATATGTTTTTAAAATGACAAGTCCACAAAACCAAACAAAAAGCCAAAAAAAAACCCCACCCCAAAACAAACAAACAAGTCCATAACTGTAGCACAGAAATAAAGGCTTTTTTTTCTAGATATGGTTACATACATCTTTACTGCAGGATGATGGTACTTGAAGTGTCTTGTGGCGTGTGTCTAAGTATGAGTGTCGTGTGAGAGCAGGTATGTGTGTCACAGTGACAGATGAGTGCGTGTACTACACGTGATTCACTCGGAATTTTGCACTGTCTTCCACGAGACAGGGCCGTGCTGCGTTCACTTGAAGCAATGATCACACTGGGTGAGAGTTTAGGCAGCTACCACTGCCTTGCAGACCAGGGAAACTAGAACTGCTGCCGACCCCACCCTTTCTGTAACACTCCCACGTTTCAGGGAGACGGAGCTCAAGGAGCCTGACACAGCCCACTGCCACTAACTTCCCAACAGGCAGAGTCACGTGTTACAAAGGGCTGCCAGCTCCGTGTTCTCATCTGAAACATGACCCTTGCCTCGCCTACCCCCAGTCACTGTGGGGCCGCTGTGGTTAACAAACAAGGGATTACGTGAAAAGGGGGTTGGGCACTGTGAAGCCGGACATGGGAACTTTTTCAGGACTGTTACAAGGTGCCAAGGAGAAGAGCCAGAGCTGCTGACCCAGCCTGCTGCAGGTGCCACCCAAGTGGTCTTCTGTTCCCATTATGCGTGGGTACCAGGGTAAACAGCAGGGAAAAAAACTGATCACATCATCCCTGCTTTTACAGGACCTCAGTTTAGCAGCTGGCCAACAAAATCAACTTCCCTCTGCTTGAATAGGCCCTTCTTTAGTGGACGCAGCCACATCAAAATGGCCTGCTCTCTGCAGTGAAATATAAAGGGCTCACGGCAGTGCCAGCAGAGATGGGCTGGGAGGACAAAAGGCCACCACTTACCACCTGTGGCCCTGACAGCCAGGTTGCTGCCTTGGGCAGTTCATACCCAGAGAAAGGAAGGAGAAAGAGGCCTTTAAATTGGCAGACACTCCTATTTCCCTCTGTGAGGGAAGACTGCACCAAGCCTTCTTTGGACACTGAGGTGAGGTGTTGGTTGTACAAACGCCTGAAGGAGCCTAGCATCTGGAAACTCCTAACTCTGCAACTGTGTGGACATGGATGAAAATGGTGAGTGGGATTCGGACATGTGCCCCTGCTCTCCACGTTAACTTACTCTTCAGCTGTATCTTTTCGCTCCTTCCTGCTTGTGACTTATCTATATGCTTGTTATTCTTATATGACAGAAAGCACTCTCAGGCAATCTACTTCTGTTTCGGTTTGCCTTCTTCCCAGACACAGTTTTCCATCTGTCTTTGTATGCTATCCTCCCTGCACCCCCTTTTGGCTACAGTATTTAAGAATTGCCATGTCTTTCTTTTTAACTTTCCCATGCTTCCCTCTTTGCCAGCCCACTCCCTCAGAAGCTCTCTGGCTAATTTCCCTGACACCATTTCCACCGACTTGTCTTCTCAGGTCAGAGCAGACTCTACTTTCAGTCCACATCTGAGGAAGGAGGTGAATAAAGCTCAAAACTGGCCTGGACTGAGTGGGTTTTCTTCTGAAATTCTACTAGTGTCCTAGACCTCCAGCCCACTTCCCAGACTCCTGAGTTTGGGATCAGTACATTTTCTGCCTCTGCCATGGTCCTCTGGGGTTGAGGTCCTCTGTTTTTCTCCTGAGCTTATGTCCCAGATCCCTGGGTCTGCTACTCCCCAGGTTGGAGGACATTAGGGAGACTATCCAGGATGGTAGTGACTAAGCCTGAGCTCAAGAGAAGTGCTATCCACATCCTAGAATCCTCCCTCTCTGCCCTTGGATGTAGTGTTCAGACTGGTATCAGACTCAATTTGTCATCTGCTCCCAACATTAGAACACATTTGATAGTTAAAACAGGAGTCAGAGATGGAGATCAAACTCCTGGCTGTTTTGCTAAAGAGTTTGGTTTAGCTTTGCAGCCAAGTTGGCCTGTTTTCCTGCACAGCTGGACAAACAGGGGCAAGGAGGCCTATGCCTAGTGGCATGAAGGAAGAACACAGGCTCCTGTGGGCAGGTGGCTCTTAAGAGAGAGTGCTGAATGGGTTGCTCACTCATTCCTGGAGTTGCCAGTCTAGCAAGTCAGTACTCCTCCCTGAACAGGGGGCTAGACAGCAATCAGGCAGCTGAACTCCCTCCCCAAGGGAACATCAATTTGGAAAGTGAAGATCCCAGTGCTTGGAGAACTCCAGACCTTCTCTGACAGGGTTACTCAAGGAGCAAACGCCATCACAGGGGAGGTGCCCCCGAGACAGGGGGCTGGCTGGCTCATCTTTGTAGTTTTGGCAGTATGAGCACAGAGGCACTTCATAGGTGCTTGCTGACTTGGCTTCCGAAGATGGTTTCTTTTAATGAGGCATCTGCTCTAACTAGTATGCTCTGCTAGCCCTGGTATGTTTGTTTAAAAACAATCTCATTATAGTTGTACCAAATATGTACTGATAAGAAGGTAAATGACCAGTTTTCTGTTTCTCAATTCTGACCAGCTAATCTCCCCAGGAGCTTCTTATCCTGGTCCATATCATTCCACACTTTTAACAGAGTTTTTGACCTATATCTATCTCATCGAGTCATCAGGACCCTGGGGGAAAAACATTTCCTCTCCCATCCTAACACTAAAATTATGGGAACTTTATTTCCTTGAAAAAAAAATTCAAGTGGCCACAAAATATAAACACTTACTGGTTATCTGTGTGTGCCGAGAATTATAGATATAGAGCAGTATGAGCAGGAGCCATATGTGGTACTACAAGCCTGTAATCCCAGCACTCAAAGAGACTGAGGCAGTACCATCATTGCAAGTTCAAGGCCAGCCTGGACTAATAGTCAGTTTAAGGCCAGGCTGAACTATATACTGAAACTGTCTCAAAAAAACCACAGAATGAGAACAAAAACAGTGTGAGTGGAAAACACAGACTAAAGTCTTGTTAACAAGTATTATAGAAATTCTGAACACAAATGTCTGAAGTGGCTGGTCCCTGGATCTGTAATGAAAGTCACATATAAGGTGGGACTTTAAACAATGTCTATCTTTCCTCTCTCAGTTAATGTCAAGTCTTTCATTTGGCACACTGTGTATCTTGTCTGCAAAGACAAACATAATTCCAGCTTGATGATCAATGTAATTTGCATCTCTTCATGCTCTGTCAATGACTGTGGCAGTATGCTCACTGTGATCAAAGCTAACTACTAGACTCTTTCATCAGATATTCCTCAGTGGTCAGAAGCACAGCCCCAGGACACCACTCACCTGGTCTGGACAAATTTCATCACATGTCCCATTGATGGCAGACAGCTCCATGAGACAAAGACTGTGTCTCTTCCACCCAAGCTATATACACAGCAAGGCACAAAGTGCCTGCTCTGAATGACGGAGCAGGTCTGCTGCTGTAGAAAGGCAGGAGTCAGGGATACCATCTTACCTGGACACCTGGAACGACCATTTGTGCTGCCTTGGAGACAACTTCTACCTGCTCGCAAACCCTCCCAAGAGTAAGTAAGAACCACTGTCTTACTGTCCTGTGGACACTGCATACCCAAAGCTCAAGTGCCCAACAGTGGATCTGTGGAACCACCACAGAGGCATTGGCTTCTCTAACATAAGCTGGCACAGAGTGCAAAATACGTCTTCCACAATGACAATGAGCCTGGACATACTGGAACACTTCTCCTAACGCAGATGCAGACAATTCAGTACTTTTCTTTGTTGTGATGCTGGGGGTAGAACCCAGGGCACATGCTTAACACACATTCTGCTCCTGGGCTACACTGCTAGTTCCAAGACAATGATCTTAATTGGCAAATGAAACATACAGAAAGACTAGCATGCAGGTCAGCAACTATCATTGACACTCTGCTCACCCCTAAAAGGACAGCTTTTCCAGTCCTGGCTCCTCCTCTTGTGGTGCTGGGGATTGAACTCAGGTTCTTTGCACCAAGCTATTTCCTCAGTCCTTTAACAAAATTTTGTTTTAAAAATTTTGATAGGGTCTCACTAAATCACTAAGTTCCCCACACTAGGCTGGACCTGGCTATCCTGCCTCAGCCTCCAGGAGTGCTGAGATTCCAGCCCTTTTGACAGAGATGCAAAGACTTTAATTCTTTGATTTAAATTCAAGCAATAATCCTTACAGTATGAAATGAACCCACCTGTTGTTACGGGCTGGCATTGTCTTTCAGGTAACACAAGTGACACACCTGGTCCATTACACAGCATTAGCTTCTTTGGCTTGAAAAAAATCACCCTATAATTATATCTCTAGATAACCCTTAAGTTTAATTCTGTAGCTCCATTTTAAAAAGATACAATCCATGGACCCACTGTCAACTATGTAATAATAAAATAATTACGAGCTGCCAACAGAGCACTACCGGGTATCAAGTACAACCTTATTCCAAATCTCACATGACAGATGACAGAAGGTCAAAGAATACTTCTCTCACAAGATCTGGTTACAATAATCAATATGTAAACTTGGAAGCTGGAAGGCAAGACCGATCATTTCTGGCTCTGCATCCCCAGCAATGGCTAAAGGGGTCTCTGGATTTTCTTTCAACTGATGGAATGATTTTTTTTTTTGGCATTACAAAAGGACCAACCATGTGTGTCCAAGTATAGAAGTAAACTTGCTTACTTAAATGCAATTTGCCAACAGGGCAATCACAATCCAACTGTGCTCCAGACCCCAGAAGCTGATTTATGCTTCTACTCTCACACAAATCCACTGCAGCATCCAAGTAGGGCTTCTGAGCTCTAGAAACACAGGCTCTTGCAGAACAGGAGCTCCAAAGTGCCTTACAAAATACAATGGAGGCTTCTAAGTCTGAACACCTTGGTGAAAAGTGTGATACAACAAACAAACAAAAAAAAGGAAACTTTAGATAATATAATCCTAGATAGTCTTCAATAAAAGTTGCTAATCTGCAGTCCATAGGCCACTTGTAGGCCCACTCTTGGGATCTGGGATGTCCAGGGAACCTGAAACTACACACGTGGGAGAATGTCCACCGCTTCAGTCAGAGGGCTGTGACCACAGTCTCTATAGCAAGTTACCGCATTCTGAGCACTCCTTTGGACTTAGAGGAGTCCCACCTGGCTCTTATGCTGTTTCTTCTTCACTATCTGTACCTGCTAGAATTTTCTTAGTTGGTAGGCAAATGTAGAGCTCCAAGATGGTCTCGTTTGTGTATTCTCTACGTGCTGAAAACTTACACGGCCTTTGAAGGCTAGCTCAGATCCACTTCCTGGACAAGGCCTCTTCCAATGCCCAAGCCAGAAGTAATCTTCTCCCGAGCCACCTCTGGACCGCCACGTGGCCTTTAACACAGTAACCATTCCTACTGTGCACTGCAGTTGCCAGCACAACCATCTTCCAAGCTTCAAGAATACTGGAAAGGTTGAGAATAGGCACTATTCGCTCTCCCTTTCTCTGGTAATCTTCTCTACATGGAAGTCTACTTTATCAGATATTTTAATGCACAGTACTCACTTGTTTTCACTAATGCTGTCATGGTTATCTGTTTTTTTCCCCCATCTTTTACTTTTAACTTACCCATGTTACTTTGAAGTGAGTTTCATATAGACACATTTTTTTATCCACTGCGGCAATGTCAAATAATTTATATATTTAGATAATTTACATTTAAAACAAGTTCATTAATAATGTGTTAGGGCATAATGTGCCCCTCCCCCTTTTCTGGTTTGTTCCCTTCTTTTGGATTATGTAAACATGTTTTAGGATTCTATCTTACCAATTGATTTGTTTTGTTTTGTTTTGTTTGGGACAGGGTCTTGCTTTGTAGTTCTAGCTGGCCCTGCCCCTAAACTCACTATGTAGCCCTCGCTGGCCTCAAACTCTCAGTGATCCTCCTGCCTCAGCTTCCTGAGTCATGGGAGTACAGGTGTGTATCACTATGCCCCACTTATCAGCTGATTTTTGAGTGTAACATTTCGAACCATTTTCTTGGTAGTTCTAGGCTTACAATACCCACATGTAACTTACTGCAGTCTGCTGACATTGGTGTTTTACAATTTAGGTGAAGAGTAGAACCTTTACTTCCATTCAGGTCTCTTTACTACCTTTACTTTTTAAATACAAATGTCTTAGTATTTCTTATTAGACTTTGAGTGCCACACTGGGTTTTACTTCAGTCATTAAATATGATTTATGAAACATAAGGAATAGGATATTCTATTTACATCTGCTTCTTACCTATTACTAGGGTTTACTCACCTTCTTGAATCTATACATTTATGCCTTTTGCCAAATTTGGGACGTTTTCAGGCATGATTTATGCAAATACACTGCAGTCTCATTCACTCTCTCCTCTTCTCCTGGGACTCTGATAACAAGGCTGTTTGCCTTTTGGCTCTAAGACCTCTAGGTCCCTGAGCCTGTTGTCTTGTTGAGTGGGTCTGTAACATCAGCCCACTCTGGGCCTGGCTGAGGCCAGGAATGAGAGGGGACAGCAGAGTGACAACCAGCCAGCCTCCCCTCTTCGCTGTCTGTGTCCATTGTCCTGGGTGAGGTTGGAGGTTTGGTTTCCCCACTGAGCCCTGTGGACCTCCCCGGTGAGGGAACCGGAGCACCCCTCAACTGCTTCCAGGTGAGAGCTTAGACCCCTGCCTGACCTGGCCACCACTACCTGCTGGGCCACTTGGGACATCACTTGGGGCAGGAAGGAGGAGGGAAATTGGCTTCCCCTCAGTCCTGCTGAAACTGAGTGGATGGCATATGTGGTTTTCTCTTGGAATTTGCCTGGAGGAGGACAGGCACTACGAGGGTCTTCTGCGTATGTTCACCCCTCTTCTGGGTCTGTTAGCCAGGAACGGGCCCATCTTGAGCTCTTGTCCTCTGTGCCTCTTAGCTATTTCCGCTTGGCTTCTGCAGTGGCAGGCAGGAGGCAGAGGATACCCAGGGTACTCATTCCCTGTCCTTGCCCAAGTTCTGAAGTCACTAGGACACCATCTTCTTTCCACTTTGCTTTTCATGCTTGTTGCATTGTGTCCAGTTTTGTTTTTTTTGTTTTTTTTTTAAAGAAATGGAGCTTCCCACTCTT
>RJWT010026754.1:0-15719 GCA_004365215.1 Cuniculus paca | reverse complement strand
CTGCTCCTGCTGGTGGTAAACATTGGCATCATACACTTGATACTTTTTTAAATTTTTATTTTTTGGCATGCAGAATGCAAAGGTTGTCAGATCGTAGAAGCTCCCATCCAGCTTTCAAAAAAAGGACTGAGGGTTAGGCAGTGTACTCTGAGAAAGCAGTACATAAAGCTATGGAAATGAGCCAAAAGTGTAGTGGAGACTCAAGGATGATGGAGAAATCAGAGCTGTGGAATGTCTGTTGCTAAATCCAGCAAGCTCAAGAAAGAGGTCACGTAGCTTGCAACTGACAAGGCCACAGGGGTGAGGCCACCCAAGACTCTTGGAACTCATACCTTGCCACCACGTACCCCAGATGACAGACATGGAGCTATACCGGGTCTTAATGTTTATCCTGCTGAGTTTTGGTCTTGGTAAAGTCCTTTATTTCATATCCCCCATTCCTTCCTTTTGGAATGGGGATACTGACCCTGTGTCATTACATATTGGGAGTTTGTAATTTATCTTCTGAATTTTCAAGGGTTTACTGCTAAGAGTTCACCTTGCATCCTAGAGAATCCTTTGGAGCTAGACTTTTGAGCAATTCTGGGATTGTTGAGACTTTTAGGGGAAGGGATGACTGCATTTTTAGTGGTATGAAGACAGATGCATTATGTTAGGTCGAGTTATTGTTACTATGTTTATTCGAGATTATGTATTGCTTTAAGGAGATACATTTGGGTGTCAAATTGACAAAGTAAGTTTGTCAACTTGACTGGATTGGGAGCCACCTAGGGGATTACTAAAGCACTCTTTGGATTATGTCTGTGTCTGTCATGGAGAAATAATCTTAGGTACTATGTCTGGTCCCCAACTTCTTTCTCTTTCGTGATATTCCTCTGTTGTGCTTCCAGACCACCATGGACTGAGCAATTTTTCTCTGTTACCCTTTTTACCTTGCTGTGCTTGCCTTAGAGCCAGCAAACCAGTGACTGAATGCTCTAAAATCTTGTCCTGAATTAAACCTCTCCTCCTTTAAGTGTGTGTGTGTATGTGTGTGTGTGTGTGTGTGTGCGTGCGCACGTGCATGTTTGGATATTTGATTCTAGTAATGGTAAACCTGAACAACACAGGGCCTAAGAAGGAATGGAGCAAATATCACCCTTTTTCTACATTAGTATCCTGCAAACTAATGGAAAAACAGGAATTGCAGATAAAGCTAAATTATCACTTTATTTACTGATGAAAGCTGTATCTGAGGTCTCTGTGCTTAGAATGAGAGCCATTTGGATCTGAATTCAGGCTAAATTACCCATCTAGAACCAGGCAGAGGCAGGCAAGTGCCATAAAGGCAGTCACTAGAATGTAAAAAGTTTGAGTTCTCCACGCGGAAGGGAAAATTTCACAAGGAAAAGGCAGGGGAATTTCTGCCGAGTGTATCTCCTTTAATCTACAAGTGAAGTGATTCCATCTGGGTAAAGAGATTAAAGAGGTGGGGAGAGAGTCTTTTTCTACCTGTAAGGTACAACCTGATACAGGCAATCATAATTTGCTCAGAACATGCTACTTCTAGCTGTAAGCTGCCTCACCTATATAACTTACAATATGTATTAAGGTGAAATTCTCTAGTAAGGCTAGAACTTAGTACATTTCTCTTATAAGAAAGAGTTGACAGAAATTAGTCAAGTGGATAAGTAAATTATGTAAATATATGTAAAGCTGAAAAAAGAAAACAGGCAAAAATGGAATGAGATAACTTTCAGAGTCAACAAAGTAAATAGATGATTCCTGCTTCCCACTAAGTAATGCACTGATAAACAATGTTATGTCTTCCAAATGTAGGTACATACTTCATTTGCTTAATTTTGTTTTAATCTCAGTTACTTGGTTTTCAAATATTGCAAATGGGTTCACTTTTGTGGGAATTGGAAGTTATGAATATCTGAATATTATAGTGTTTCACATTGTTAAGCCTTCTGAGATTAATCAAAGTGTTACCCTAAACTATAGTCAGTTACTTTTAAAGTGCATAAACTGAAGATTTACAAATTGTTTCATTAATTGTAACCAATTTTTCTTCTGTATACATAATGCATACTTCTGCAAACATAGACACCTATATGCGCTTCCTCAAAAAGCATTTACCAGGTCCCTAGCTGAAACAAACTCTGTGCTATAATCTAAGATTCAAAATCAAATATGACATAGCTTCTGGCCTCAAGTAAATATGGTACTTGTAGGAAAAGAGAAAAATTGTTATCACAAAAAATGCTAAGATACATCATATGCAAGATATATAACGGGAGGCACAGCTTCTATGTCATACTGGAAGATCCAAGAGTTGGTCAAGCGGTGCTTGACTTTAGCTTGTGAATATGTGTATGTGTGTTAACTTTTATTTTGCATAACCTCAAGAAAGGTTTTACTTTATATAATTTCAAGAAAGGTCATTGATAAGTTGATGTAATTTGCAATCACCTGAGATTATTTTGGAGATGCTACTGAGGCATTTGATAGTACACCTCTTCATATTAATATTTTTGCATTCATTTCCTTCAAACAATTGGATTCTTTTATAGAACAACACTACAATTCTCAAAACCAAGGAATTTAACATTGATACAGTTCTGAGGTGTGGCCATCTAACTCACAATTCACACTCAAATTTTTCATTTGTCCTAGTTAGATGCTATATTTGTTTTCTTCTTCGAGCACCTAGTTGCCATATGTTTTTTGTCTCTTTTTCTAAGTTTTTTATCTTGACATTAGTATTTTTAAGAATTACAAGAGAGTTATCTTATAATTTCATTTGTGTTTCCTTGATATTTCACATGGCTAAATTCTGATGATGATTTCTGGCAGATCTACCACTGAAAGGATGACGTGTCCTTCCCCAGAATGATGTGGTGTCTACTCATCCTAATATCCAATCATTGTTGAAGGACTAGAACTCTATACCATGAAGCTCCTATTTTTCCATTTGAAAATAAGAAGTGTTAATGATTTTGATAAGAGCTGTTTAGGATGTTAACATATTTGAACTTTTTTTTTGATAAGTGGGTTTCTTTTTCCAGTTTTTGTCTGTTATAACTAACCTTTCTATTGAGAATATGATAGAAGGGTTGCTATTTATACTGAATTGTTAGGGAATATGTCAGTGATCATTGATAACAAATTAGAGGTATAAATGTCTTTAAACCAGTGTGAGTCAAGAGTTGTACTTGAAGAAATTAAAACATGTTTTGATTCAAGAGTCAGAACACTCAACTCACAATGAGCAAAAGAATTGTAGTATTATTGTGTCACATAAGAGGTCCAGAAGTAAGCAGTCATAAGGTTGGCCTAGTGATTCAGTTTTTTTTTTTTCTTTGCTTTTCTTTTTAATCAAAAGACAAGGTCTTAGCTGGATGTAGTGGTGCATGCCTATAACTCCACCCACTTTGGAAGCAATTCTGGAATATCACAAGTTTGATGCCAGTCTTAGCACATAGTGAAAAAAGAGAAAGAAGGATGGATGGAGGGAGGGAACATTTTCCATTCCTTCCTGCAACCATTCTCAGTGTATTCTTCTTGCCTCTAGTTTGTTTTACGGCGTTCACTTGATTACCTTAAACATCATAATTTGTTAGTGAAGGAGAAGGTGAACTGACTATTATACGGGCAAAATGGTAGTATCTGCCACATGGAAGGACAGCAAAAGTATAGAAAGAGATTTTTTCCTTCATTTTTCAAGAAATACTAATTACAACAAAAATGTGCTTGCTTCTAAGAGTTTATGTCACACTTTTATGTATCACAGGTAACATAAAACTGCAACAAACTTTTGTGTTTGCTTAATATACCACAGTTATATTTTGTGTAAATAAAATTTTTTCAAATCTCTTCCAAAACTGCATGTCTCTTTACTTATCATATTCTCCACAGTTTGACATCAGTTTTTCTTTGAGTCCATCACAATCCTACTTTGTTATATGTTCTAAAAATTAGCTTCCAATTTTAATAGGCTGTAATACAAAAATATGAAGGAAAATTAAATGGAAGATAAAAGAAGAAAATATACATGATTGCTTGTATCTAGATGGGTTTGATATTTGATGGAGCTGATATTTATAACTTCCTCCTTACACTTACCAATGTAATCTTCCTTTGTCCTCAACATACATTAATTTCAGTTAAAATTTTAAGCTTGATGCAATGTTTACACCTTTCTTCCTCAAAGTCCCATGTTTTAATGAATCTGCTTATATAAACTTATTTCAAGTTTCTCACAGACTTTAAATTCTCTTTATGTATAATGACTGTCCTGTGTGACCTTGCAGAAGACACAAATCATCATGTGCTGAACCACATGATGATTATAAATGAAATGAATGTTTATAACTGTCCTATAAAATCAGTACATAAAAGAAAAGTAAGTAAATACAGTATAGTGCTGCAAAATTGTTATCTGTATTAGAAATTATAATACAGGTGGAAAACTTCCTCAAAATGAGTGAATCAGTTTCTTTTTGGCAGAATTATAAGTTCAAGTTGAGATGTTTCAGTTTCAATTTAGGTGGGTCTTTTGAACAGAGGAGATTAAAAGAAATTAACATGGTAATGAAGTATGTTTTAACGCCAATACCAAAGAACAGAGAAAACCAGTCTTTGGAGAAAGAGGGAGAAAAACTTCTAAGAGCGTGACAGCAGAGACAAAGTTTTCCTCGGTTCTGTTGGTATAGTACTGACTCCAGTATTTCTAGATGGGTTTGACTTAATTATTATCCTTTGGTTACAAAATACTTATGAATTAACGTAAGTGTTATTTCACCTACATTCCCTTTGTAATTTTTGCTTATTTTAAGTATGGTCATTTTTTTTTACTGTCATTCACTCAGTTCTAACTCTACCATTTTTCTAGTGATTGAATTTGTCCCCTCCAAAATTTAAACGTTGCAATTTAATGGTCAATGAACACCATTAAGGGTTGAATTCTAAAGATATATTTATTATTTTTCTCACTGAAGTCTTTTAGAGGCCAGATTAGTTTTCTAGATATGCTTTTATTTTTTCAGATGGCTTATTAAAACATCCCTCACCCATTTATGTTGCATTAGAAAACGCAAGGCAAAAACAAGTCTTTGGTTAGGAAGTTTTTCGTTGTTGTTGTTATTGTTTTTTTTTTCCATTTGTTTTAGCATCAGATAACATCAAGATTACTTTTCCATTGAAGCCTCTCTCAGAATATGTTAGCTGTTAGTGCAACTAGTTACTCATCACATTATTTGTGACGCTTTCCAGGCTTTTGACCTACAAAAGAAGTTTTATTTGCTATTATTAAAAATGAGTATTTCACTGATTCAACATGTGTTCTAGTCATGTTTCTATTTTTTTTACTTAATTATAATGTCCCTGAATTTTTTCCCAGAAGTAGTTTTGATGGTGAGACCAAAACTTGAAATTTTTAATGAAATAAATAAATTTTTCTTAATATATTATTTTCCTAGAAGAATAAATATTCTCCTCAAAATAACTTAATCAGAGGTCAGTTTCTACTTTGGGATTCTTATTAATATTTTTAAATAGTTTGAAGCATAAAACAAGTATACACAAACATAAACACATTCAACCTATAACAAATTCAACAAATATTTTAAACTGATTATGATAAAACAGAAACTAAGAATGTAGTAATGAATGCATAACGCTGTGATTTCAACCTTATCAACTTTATATTGAGGGAAGGCTATGCACACAAAAAAATTAGTAAGCACTGCAAAAATAATAAGGAAAGCTTGGGAACAGGATATATGGCAATATATTTGTTCACCTACATTATCGCAATGTTTATTCAGTCACAACTTGTTTCATGATGTAGCTCTTGACATTTTCTTAGTTACCTCTGTGCTCCCTCGTGCTTTTTATACTTAATCTGCTCTTTTCTTAACACAATTGCTGTATTACATGAGAAATATATTTCTTATTTCAATATCCACATACTGATTATTTCTTTTACCTGGCATTGCTATCCTTTCAAACTGTTATTCACTGTGTGCGTCTCAGTCAGGCCTCCTTCCATTTCTAGTCATAATATTGGTATCAGAGTTTCTGTCCAATTATGAGGCACCTGATTTTAAATATAGGAAAGTAGGCAGAATGTGCCTCTAAAGGACAAGAGACATACACAGTAAGCACCAGGATCACTCCAGAATTTTACAACTATAGCAGAAAAGGAGTTGAATCCACGACAGCATGATCAGAGGTCAGGGTGGCTAAAGCGAAGTAGAAGGCAAATCAGGGATAGGGCCCCAGAGGAAAAAGTCAAAGGAAAGTGACACAAGAAATCTTCGTTAAATAGTGGAATGAAAATAACCAAAAGCTGGAATGCTTCAAACTAATAAGGTTTAGTCCTAGTTCCTGAAGTACTTCCTATCTTGGATGTGAAGCTGTGATTAAATTATTAATTTAGTAAAGAGAGAAACCCAGGCTAAAAATGGATTCAGCTTTCTGTTAGTCACACAGGAGCATAGAGGAAGTTCAGATATCAAAAAAGAAAATCTCAGATTCTTTTAAGGAAGTTTGAACAGACCAAGAATCTTGTGCCATCTTGTTTTCTTGTGCTCAGAATAGCAACCTGTTTCCTGGCCATGGTGGTGCATGTCT
Organism: Cuniculus paca; assembly: GCA_004365215.1. NCBI lineage: Eukaryota > Metazoa > Chordata > Mammalia > Rodentia > Cuniculidae > Cuniculus > Cuniculus paca. The sequence continues at coordinate 9,101 of RJWT010026754.1, read as the reverse complement.
GAGACAGGAGGATCACAACTTTGAGCCCAGTTTGCAAAACCTAGTTACTCAACAAGATGCTAACTCAAAATAAAAATCAAAGATAAAACTAAAGAGATTAAAAAAAAAAGACAGAAAAAGAGGGGCTGGGAGTTATTTCAGTGCAAGGGTCCTGGGTTCAATCCTCAGTATCACATATGCTAAAAAAAATGGGCAAAAATGATGTTCTGATGCAGTATACTAAGAACCTCTTGGATGAATCAGAAACATTATAGTAGATTTGATTATATTTTCCTAAATTGTGAAAATCAGGAGTGACCTGTTGTACACAATTTATTGTCTGTCTTCTTTCCATCAGCAAGCCAAGACTCCACTCTGTGGACACAAATTTGTGGCATTCGTGCCTAGAAATGTTGGATGAGAAAATAATACTCTAAAATATCGTTTTATTTTTCTTTCCCTCTATCTCTCTCTTAAACTATAGTCTGGAAGGAAAATATCAAGTCGTTTTTGAGTTTTTTTCTCTTTATCCTACTTGGGAGCAATTATTTTTATATAAATGGCCAGTATTTTCTATATATGCAGTTTAAATATTAGGTGGCTTGTATAACACTTTAAGGAATGCTTATCTGATCCATGTTATTTTAAACAGAAACTAAGTCTAAGAAACCTTGAACTATTTTTTTTTATTTAGCCTTAGCATTACCCAATATTTTTCAGGCTAGCCATGATTCACATTTTCTTAATCACATACATCAGCCACCAGTGGTGGCTGACATGTAACAGTATCTAGCACCAGTAAGATAAATGCAATTATATATAAAATAAGTAATTTATTCAAGTTTTCTCTGTGTTTTGCTGCTTTCACCCACACTTGGTTTGTTTACTCTCTGGCATCTCAGCCTAGTACCACCTGCATGCTCATAGTCAGTCTCCTCTCCCTTAGACATTTGTTGGGCCATGTAGAAAATCTAAATTAGTGCACGTGAGCCAGGTGATCCAGGTACAAACTCACCACACACTGATTTAAAGTTTGATACTGATGTACTTTTCTTGCTTTCATTTACAATTTATGCAACATTTTCCAGATATTTCAAATTTAACAGAAAAAATTCTACCAATTATCAGTCAATATCATGAATTAAGAATGGAACCCTATTTAAACTAAAGCAAATTATAATATATTTATAGAAATTATAGTCCAGTTGTATACAAAGCATCATGTGGAAAAATTTAAATATTCAACATCACTTTATGAGGAACAACAACTCACTTAATATATTTATAATAGAGTATTTTCAGTTTAATACATTGCAATTTTACAATAGATAATTATTTCCTAGGGGAATTAAGACTTTTGACATAATTGTAATGTTTTTCAAAATATATTCCTTTATACCTTATTCACACGCAGTTTCTACTTCACATAGAAAGCCAGAGTCATACTCTCCCACTGATTTTTCCAGACTGTCGATCAAACCCAGGACCTTGGGCATGCTCCCCAAAGGTTTTGGACTCAGATATATCTCCGATATCTTCTATGGCTAACGAAACAAAATGTTAGGCAAGTACATGTGATAGGGATTGCCTACCTGGCTGCTACGGTTTAAATATGGTTTGTCCCCTCTAAAATGCACATTGGAACCTGATTGCCATTGTTCCAGGGCTGGGATGTCGGGACTTGAAGGTGTGATCAAGTAGTGAAGACTGGATTGGTTATCCTCACAGTGGATATGACATTTTTTAATTCAACTGGTTAAAAATCATTTACTCTTAAAGGTTTAGAAGAACCCTAAATATGATTAAATCTAATTTTGCTCAAATATGGTTCATAGATCAAACTCGTTAGAATTGCCGTATCTGGAAATCATTTAAAAATTCAGAGAGTTTTCACCTCATCCGTGACACAGGTTCATCTATATTTTGTGATTACCTAGAAAGTAACACTCAATTTATATTTTAGGCATAATTTAGGACAATTGTTCACAATTCAAACTGTATACTAATTTCCTGATTTTTATTAATGGTCTTAAATTATTAAACTTTAATAAAGTAAGATAATTATATACTAATAAAAATACATGGTTAAAGCTTGAGAAAAATACATATCTGGCTTCTAGCTATAGAATTCAACAGAAGTTCCTGTTCTATTGCTAATTTGCAATATCACACTCTAGTGGCAAATTCTTTCCATTGCAAGCACATAGTCCCTAAAGCCCTAGAGATAAGAGGCTGGTCAAACCTGGGTCACACATAAGACATAGCAGTGTGACTTTTGCTCAAATGGTAATCATCCTTCTAGATTTCTGAATCAATAAAAAAGTGGTAGAAGTCATAGGCAACACAAATTAAATTATTTAATGGTAGGAAACCGAAAGTATTATATGTTTAATATTCTTTTCATTTTACCCCTTCATTGACAAAATGTCACATTTCTAGTTTATGAAGAAAAATTCCATGAATAGCCATTGAAAAGCAGTAATGAATGCTATAAATAAGAGTAAAATTCTCCATAGCTGATCACTTAATAGGTTTTACACATCTGCTTAACTTCTGCCAAACTGGGCCAAGAAAGCTTCCCAGCAACGTGTTTTATACCACTCCTCATTATTTACATTCTTTAAATCATACTGAAATTTTTCTGAGTAACAGAAACTTGTCCTGTGGAAAGATAGCCTCTCCATCCTTGGAGTTCAAACTGCTTGGATCAGCTAAAGTTTGAGGTGCTGATACCACTTTGGAGTTAGGACCAATTGGTTCATAGCTAGAGTTGACAACTATGTACATTAGTCGAGTTTGAGAAAAGCAAGGATGTTATTCCTAGGCCAAAATTAACAATCCCATGAGGAGTTATTGTGTCTGAAACTCCACTAGTAGGGGTTGCTTCCCACAGATTGACATCTCCTGCTTTCTGGGAATTATTTATCTTTGACTTCACTGATTCTAAGAAGCCATTCATTGCATTATCTTATGTATCGTTAAGGAAAAAGGTAGTGATAAACCGTGAGAGATCATCAGTTGTAATATTTATGCAGAGTTTAAATGTTAAATTATATCTAAAATGTATTTCAATATTTTAATATGGTAAGTGGAGTGTTTAGTAAGGTAAGAGAGAATGAAACTGTGAAGACAAATACTAATTCAATGTTAAAGCTCTAATGTCAGGAAACAAAAGCAGAGACCTGAGGAAGTAGAATAGAGGATGGACATGTTTTGATAGAAGAAAAGGAAAAGAAAGATAAACTCTGTTTCTTCGCAGGTTGACTAATGCCACTTTATTTAGACAATACAATCTCCTTTGAACAACTCTTAGTAATGTTTATTTAAAGAGGTCACTATTTGAAGTTAGCATGTTGAATTCCATAGCTGCTGAGCCTTTGGAAAATAACTGACATTGAGAAAGGTTGTGAAAGGTGGGAAAAGTCTGTGAATAAAACCTTTTCAAGTAGAGATAGGTCAAAGTACAGCCTGATCAAAGACACAGATGAAATGCAGGAGAATGCAGATAAAGGTAAAATAATGAGCACCGGAGACACCAATAAAAAGAGAAATGCTCTCTTAAGTGGCGAAGTACAGCTGCACTACCAAGAAAGATCTTTCCAATGCACTGTGGGAAAGACTTTATTTATTCCAGTCTGTACACAGCAGCAGTAAAGAAAACAAATAGAAAGAAGTACTGCTGAGTTTTGATTCTGAAACAGGCCAACTTACACTGTATGTCAGAACTCACAGAAGAGTTATGGGAATGGACTCCTTTCTCCTTGAGTTGCATGTTAGATTTTATAGTACTGCAATTTCTTTTTAACTCAGAAAGTAAAACTAAAGTAACTGAGAAATCCCTTCCCAAAATCTACAAATTGATTATTTATGAGTTGCAGAATATTAATCACACTAATACATTAGTGGGAATATGTTTCTGGAAAATACCTATCTTGAATACTAGGAAAATTAAAAATGTCTACCTGATAACATTTGAAATAATAGGAAAAGACTTTCTGCCTTTGAATAGTTTTATTGAAGAGGCTGTTCATTTAGTTACTCAAGGACAATAATTTACTAGAAATTTTAATTTGTTTAACGTGTGTATAATTTCAAAATTCCAGTAAGATTAAAATGTAGATACAGGTTGTTTATATTTTGCCATATTTCCTCCTAGGTTTGTTCTTTTTGATGTATTTACTAGGAAATTTAAATTTTTAAAGACCTTATGAGTCCTTTCAAAATATTTCTTTGAAATAATGAATAAACGAAGAATATCTCTATGTAACATAACTATACCTTTTCTGATCAACTTCAGGAGATAAAAGTTTATGGGAAAATACCTTGATTAATTGCAGTTTTAAAACTGTAAATATTGTAGATGCTCTACTATATGCTTTAAATACAAAAATCCCTCACTTCTCATAAGAACACTACGAAGGAGGAACTCTGCTTATCCTCATTTTATGTAAGTAGCAATGGAGTGTCAAAGATGTTAAATAATTCAAAGATGAACAACTAGTCAAAGGAAAAACAAAGTCTATCAGGGTTAGCTGACCTCAAATTTTATGAAACCATGTGAAATAAGACATACTGAGTCTATGGTGAGAAACTAACCGAAGTAAACTTACATGTAGTATCAAGATTTTGCACCAGGTTATTTTGGTTATTTAATACAATTCGCTCAGATTTTTCATACTTAGATAATACTAAGTATTTGTGATAAAATGACTTAAGTCATAGTCATATCAATTAATGTTTAAAACAGCCCAGTAAAATAGATATCTTAATAATGTGTGCCTCAGGTTCATACCGGTATGTTTCACAGTCAGGGCTTTACTCACTTTTGATTTTAAGTAATGAATTTCCTAATCTTCAGGTACAGGATTCACATGGAAATTTTTAAAAACCTATGATTTCTTTCAAGGCACTTGATTTAAATAATGACTGCAACAAGAAAATCTCCTATCCTCCCTTTCCCCACATTGTTCTAGTGTTACAAACAGCACATTTTATTATCAAAAGTCATGGATGAGTGTAATTTTAAAAATACAAATTGCTTGGTAGTAAAATTATCTTTATCATCTAGACTTAATCTAAAGCTCGTAGCCAGTAATGTTTATTCACAAGATTTTTTTGCATAATAAGGTATATCACAGAGTTAGTTGGAGGGAGCATTAATAACTTTAAGAAACATGAGATGAGTGTATATGATTAGAATGTGCCATCCAGCAAATTTCTTTATGCATTCATAAATATTTATCGAACACCCCATGTGTCACATGCTGTCTTAGGTGCTGAGAGTATAGCAATAAACACAATGTTGAAAATTCCTGCTGCTAAGCAAGGGACATACAATAACTAACTAAATAAAATGTATCGTGAAATACAGTGATAAATACTAAGTAAGGAAAAATCATGGAAGAGCACAATTTTCCTGTAAAAAACAAATATTAGTTCATTTAAACTTTGGGATCCAGGCCATCCCTGTGGCATTTTTCCAACTCTGCTTCAGATCATGACAGCAACTTTGGACAATACGTAAACAAATGGAGGTATCTGTATTTCAATAAAACTTTATTTACAAAAATAGTCAGAAATTAATATTTGGCCTAGCAGCCATAGTTTTCTGACTCCTAAAATAAAGCTAGAGAATACAAAGAGTTAGATTAAAGCATAAAGAAAGATTCACTGAAATGGCAACATTTAACAAAAGCAAGAAAGAAAATAGCAAAGCTAGTCACTTGACTGTTTGAGCAAGAGTATTTCAGACCAAAGATACAGGACTGCAAAGATTCTGATACAGGAACCAACCATGTGTCATTAAAGATCACTGAGCACCATGGTCCTTGAGGAGTAGAATGATCAGGAGTCATGGGAGATATACCTAATCATGGAGGGCCTTGCAAAACAGAGTAAGGATGGAGATTTTACTCTGTGTGAGAGAGAACGCAGACAGAAAGTTGAAAACATGGCTTCAGGACAGATCCTCATGTCTAAGTTTCATGGCAGGGAAGTGTTACTCAAGGCATGACAGACAGGAAACAAAAAGAGATTGAAACAGAAACCAAGAAGGGAGATAGACCTTTCCAGGCCGTGCCCCAGAGACCCACCTCTTCCAATCAGATTTCACCCCTCAACAGCAAGTCATCTATAAACTCCCACAATCCAATCACCACCCAAAAGCCCCACCTCTGAGCATGCAAGGCTCTTGGGGAATATCCAGATGTACCCTATAACATCTGTCATATATCACATAATAGGTTTGAAACTGATATCCTGGGTAATAAACTGTAGAAAAGAGACTGCTTTATTTCTTAATGCAATAATTCTTCTGAGATGTTTCTACTACTTGATAAAACTATGAAATAATTAATCATCTCATAGATTATTCTAACACTTGTGTCATCATGTATTATAAGATGTCAGTGGTGTTCTTTCCACTTACAAATGTACCCTATTGATACAGAATATTATCTGGGCTCATAAGCTCATAACACATTATTTATGCTGAAGTTTAGTAATTTGAAGAATTTTCCAGCACTCTGGAAAGCTGACCGAAGAGGATTGACCTCAGCTTGGACAATTTAGTGACTTAGCAAGACTTTTTCTCAAAATAAAAAATAAAAATGCCTGGGGATGTAGACATACGTACACACACACACACACACACACACACACACACACACAGAAAAGGAAACATACAAATAACAACATAAATTATATGGACAATTACTAAAATGTATTATCTTGTTTCCCAGTTTCATACCATATAGTCTTTTTCTTTCTGAAAAGAATCCTTGATATAATGAGTAAAAGATAGATTACTAAACATACATCAAAATAATGATTTGCACTTGATATTGGCTTAGTTTTGTGCTTACCTTTAGTATCTTAAAATTAAAACAAAATATTTAGTAAGCAATGGAGAGACAATATAGAAGATAGAATTAAAATGTTAAAATTTTGAGAGATATGGGTTTAATTTCTAGATTCTTTCATTACTAGTTTTTAACCTCTCTGTTATGGTTTGTGTCTGGATGTCCCCCCAAAGCCTCATGCTGTCATGGGGCCATGTTTCTAGAGTTTGTGACTGATTCGTGGTCCAATGCTGGGATTATGGGTGTGAGTGCTACACCCATGTGAATGTGACCTACATATAATATAAGTGACACAAAGAGTCTTCTCTGGTGCTCATCCCTTTTTGCTCTTGTTGCTTTTGCTGTTTTATGTCAACATGAACTGTTGCCCCTCTGCCATTCCATCCTGCCTTGGAGACAGCAGATAATGAACTGAAACCTCCATGAACTGTGAGTTAAATAAATCTTTCCTACCTTCATTTTGGGTGTCAGGTATTTTATTTCAACAAAGAGAGATAAGTAACTTATATATTTGAGTCATACTTTTCTATATTTGTCAAGTAATTATAAAAACATAGTAAAACTAGATGAAATGATTCTATTAAAAAAGTACAAAGTTTTGTTTTATACAAAGTGTTATTTTATGTGTTGAATGGCAGAATTCGTCTTATTCCAAGAAATACTTGTTATTTTAACTTAAGAATTATCATAAACCTAAGAAGAAAAACTAAAGTTAATACTCCAAAACAATATATTCATTACAGCATTTTAAATAACCTAATTCTTCTTATTCAGAAAATGTTTCCAACATTTTTCCTCAAATAAAAATCTTGTCTGTTTTCCTCATCCTCAAATAAAACTCATGTAGAACAAAACTTTAATTCAAATTTACTGTGTCATACATATAGAAATTACTTTCCATAAATACAGAAAGTGTCTGTGATGTATTCCAGATAGCATGTGTACTAGACTTGAGAATTTGGTCCTATGGATAGAGAGCTGTGCATATAATACATAGAAATTTTTAAATTCACGTTATACTAAACTTTAATTAAATTAAAATTTCAGTGGCAACTTACCTACTCCCAAATGCTGGAGAGAAAAATAAAACATATTGTGTTACTCATAAAAAGACTGGAATAAAATGAGAGAACAAATTTGCAAAATTGATAATTAACCATTATTTGTACATATTCTAGCACATTAATTTTCATCTGTTATTATGCTAGTCTGTTGCCTGAATAGTTTATTAACTGGAGAGTCATTTTCTTGTTTCTTTTTTTTTCCATTTTTTTTTTGGTTTGCTTTTTGGGACCATCTCACTATGTAGTTTTGATTGATCTTGAAACCACTATTCCATGCATATGATCTTCCTGACTCAGCCTCCCAAGAGCAGGGACTACAGACATGTGCTATCATGCCAGCTTTATGTTTTTCTTTTAAGGAGAAAAAAACTTCCAGTGGAAATTTCATTTATACCATAACTTAATTCTGGGTTTTACTTTTGATTACAGCTAGTTAACTTTGATGTCTTCAAAATGAATTTCAAAGGCCACTTATTCAGTTAATTTTGAAAGTAGAAACATAGTGAAACTTTTATCCTTCTTGGTAAGCAGCCATCCCTTAGTTTTACCCAAGTTTTCCCATGAAAATGCCAATCGGGAATAAAACTGACAAATATATTCAATCAAAGATGGAATTTTTTTGCTCTTAAGTTGCAAATGGCCTCATTAAAATAAAAGCACTACCTTAGGGATTGCATAAAGCACAGTATTGGTACCTAAATGGTATTTATGACCAAGCTAAATGTAAAGTGAATTAAAATTTAAAGGATTATAGTCAGGTAGGCCACAGACGTCTGTAGAGAAATGTCCATTAAGAAGATGAAAGAGCCAGCAGTCCCTGGTGACAGGCACATGTCAGGTTAGTGGTTGGCTATACCTATACGCTTAGTGGCACAGCAAATGAGAAACACATTGCCAAGGAGAGAGTTCTTAAGAGATATTTATTTTAGACTAAGGGCAAGAAAAAACGTTTTGGAATTCATATCCATCATTGTCATCAAACTAAAGTCAAGAGAAAGGGGAAAATAAGATGTAGGTTGATAATAAATATCATCACCTATGTGTTTATTTTACTGTATATAACTCATGACTGTATTTATAGAATCAATTGAAAGTATAATCTTTCAAAAATGTCATCATGGCTGCTGTGCTGTCACTGCAAAGTGATGCTGCTGCTAAGCTACAAACAAAGACCCTGTTTAATTTCAAAAAAAAAAAA
>RJWT010026753.1:0-15719 GCA_004365215.1 Cuniculus paca | reverse complement strand
TATGGATATAGGTATATAATAAATCATTGTTTCTGAATACCCAGGACACATTTATGGAAATTACACTAGAACAAAGAGAATTTGAATAAAAACCAAAAGGTATACATATAAAGCTATCTTCTCTAACCAGAATGCAAGAATTTAGATGGAAATGATATTATTTTCAAGGCCCAGTTGCTGAGTATATTATTTGTTATAAAATTATTTAAATTACTTCAATTGCTTTTTGCAGCCATCACAATAAAAAATCTCAGCCTCTTGCTCTCCCAGAGTCTCCACTGTCATAGTAAGGTATTTGGATGTTGATGAGTGTTCACAAAATGGAGAAGGATTTGACTTGAGAGTGGTAACCTTCAGGGTTCAAAAATTCCACTTCGCTTTTAATAAAAATCTGGGTAAGATTGTACATGCTGCCTGCTTGGGAGGCTGGGGCAGGAAGACCTTTTGAGCCCAGGAATTCAAGACCAGTCCTGTCTCGAAAACACTAACAAGAGGACGCGAGTGTCTCCGTGGACGTGGAGTGCCGGAGAGCTTACTTCCCTTTGGTTGAGTCACAGATCAAGATGGCCAATAGAAGATGAAAAGCTGCAATATTTTTTCCTGTTTATTTCTGTGACAAAAAGTATTCTTGTTCTTGGATGAAAATTTGAAAATTATCTGAGATCAGGATTTTCAGCAGCTTTCTGGAGGTGTGATTTTCACATTGTGCGACTCGGTACCCTTGGTAAGTCCTCGGTGTCACAGAGCCGAGTGGATTTACGCGCTGTGCGTCAGGCCCCCTCGTCAGAACGCCTCCGGCGCCCGTTTGGGGTCTGCTCCACCTCACCTGAGGCAAATGCAAATCTGCCTGCCCCCTGGGTGTCACTTCTGCGCAGTGTAGCTCTCCAAGTCTGGCTCCTTTCACGGAGGATGTTTCCCAAGTGCATTTGAGCTGCGGGAGAAGCATTTTGTCCCCTTGGTATGGCTCCTTTCAAAACATTTTCCTGCTCCTTAAAAACCTAAACTTTTTCAATGAACCATTTTCAAGAGGTATGCAAGGAAATTTATTAAAAATGGAGCCCATACGTCTGATGTTGAGTTTTAAAAAAATCTTCATAACTGCTTTGAGGATTCTTCATGATCAGTTAGGGATATTTAGGGTGCAGATACCAGCAGCCTAATTCTGTGAGTTTAATTTAAAAAAATGTTTTTTTCATGTAACAGAAAAGTCCAGAGGTCCAGTTGCTCAGTGATACCATCAGGAACCTCAGGGTTTTGGGTTTTGCCATGCTAGGTGTCCCCTCTGTGGCTGTCCTTCCCATGCATGCCACTTGCTGTTACAGCCACTCAAGCCTGGCTGAAGGGAAGGCAGGAAGCAGAGGCTTTGCCCAGCGCCCTCTTGGCAGAGCCCTGCATGCTCTCCTCGTCTGGAAGTGGGTTGCAGTCCGTCCTCGCAGTGCACATGATGGGGTGGAAGAGTTAAGTTTATCCTAGAGTGACTGTGCTCAGTCCCCTGGGGTCTGGTCCCGCACACTGCTGCTGTCCATGAGACAAGTGTTCCCCGGTGAGATAGAAGGGAACAGTTGGACATCGGCCAGGCAGCTAACAGCATCACCACAGTACGATGACGCCTTACTTCCGCTCTGCCCATGGTCAAACGGCAGCATTCGCTGGCTGGTGCAGCCGGGAGTGGAGCAGGTGCGAGTCAGATGTTCCGTAAGGCAGCACCAAAGGCTTTTGGTCTCCATCTCAGCATATTTGGGGGAATCATGTAACAGCCTTAAAATGCTATTTCAGTGCACGCTTCTGCTTTTTTTCTCTGCAGGCCAAGGGTAGAACGGCTAACTTTGAAGATCGCTTTCTAACCCGGGTGTTCTGTGAATTTGTGTCTCTAGGTGAACATGATGACCTTGGCAGAACACATCATCGAGGCCACACCTGACCGAATCAAGCAGGAAAGCTTCACACCCTCGGAGTCTCCAGCCCTGGAAAGGACAGACCCTGCCACCGTCAGTAGTACGATGAGCTGGCTGGCCAGTTACCTAGCGGATGCTGATCGTCTGCCAAATGCTGCCCAGATCAGGTGAGAGGATTCTGGGGTTGCTGCCAGGATAGATGTCTGAGTTCAGGAGGAGGCAGGGGAGGTGAGGAGCATGGGGTGTGTGCTGTAGAATGCAGTACTCTACGGAGGAAGGAAGAAGGCTTTAGGGCATGTTCCACTACTGCTGTGGAGATCTGGCTCTGTCTCACCGCCTCCATTATCTCCATTAGATTAGAGCACAAGACATAAGGTGTCATAATGGGTCTAGCTGATGTTTCAGAGGGACAGGGCAGTGTGCTTACTGGGTTTGGTATTTAGCATCATTCTAAACTCCTACTAGATGCACTTAATTGTAAACTTAATTGAAGGGCAACTGAGGTGCTGGGTAAGTTCAGCAATTTGGCTGAGAGAAGGCATGGTCTTAACTGCTCACCGGGCGTTTAGGTAAAGCCGTCACTTTGGGGAATTAATAGGTAGTGGACTGTACTGGTGAGGCATTAACTCTGGCTCCTTTCTCCTCTTGTTTCAGAAGTGTGTATAACGAGCCTCTCACCCCTTCTTCTAATACCAGCTTGAGCCCTGTCAGCTCTCCAGTCAGTGAAATAGCCTTTGAGAAACCTAACCTTCCCTCGGCTGCAGACTGGTCCGAATTCCTGAGTGCATCGACCAGTGAGAAAGTGGAGAATGAGTTTGCCCAGCTCACGCTGTCCGATCACGAGCAGAGAGAACTCTATGAAGCTGCAAGGCTTGTTCAAACCGCTTTCCGCAAATACAAGGTAAAATGACCGCGTCCCAGCGCCGTGCTGTTCTTCAGATCAGAGAGGGGAGAGGGAGCTCACGTCATTCAGACTAAGACCCGTCTCGTTTCCTTTTTCATCCCTGAGTTTAAGTTTTTAATTCAGTGTTATTAATTAGATCACATTAGATTATTATTAAATTGTCAATAATGAGATAGCTGTTGTTATCTCAACCCACTGTTGTTGATAATGGATATTTTATTTAGTTCACACAAAGTCGATACCTCTGCATGAGGAGTTCATGAAAAGGGTTTTCCACTGGAAGCTCGGGGACTGACTTTAGAAGTTCATGAACGCCTAAAATTAAGTGACTCTTCTAGATGAGCACTATCAGTGGGAAGAGGACTCATAGCTCTCTGCAGATGCTTAAATCTTTGTCAAACCAGCCCCCAAAGGTGGTAAAAGCCATTAATTACTGATTCAAAGGTAAAGTATTTGGGTTTAAGCTTAGGGAGAACTCTTCAGATCTGGAATAGCCAATGGTATAGTGCCTAATTTGTTAAATACTTTTTTTAAAAATACTTTTAAAATGAATACTTTTTGGGCCCCCTAACACTCAAATATGATGATTTGATTTGGAATCAAAAATATTCAGAGGTTTATTCCATGAATTCATTTTCCCTAGTTTATAATTATCCGTGCATTTCGGTAAACCTGGGTCTCAGTGCTAAGAAAGTTGCATTACTCGAGTAATGGTTCTGTTCCAGTTTTAAGAGACAGTTCTCACAGGAGATGGTTACTGACTTTTCCCTTCTCTTTACCTTGAAGGGCCGACCCCTGCGGGAACAGCAGGAAGTGGCTGCTGCTGTCATTCAGCGTTGTTACAGAAAATATAAACAGGTAAACCTCAGTTTGTGTCCAGGGGAACTGCATCTTGTCCAGGCGACACTGGCCACTAAGGACCCCGGTGTGCATCTTGGCTAAAGAGCATTCCATCCATCCAGCTCCTCATAACAGAAAGGCGTCATTTAAATCTCCTTCATTAGAAAGCAGAGGAAAAGAAAACAGAGCAAACCCATCTGCAGTCAAGCTTATGCCACAAAGGAAAGTGTGTTCAAAATGTTGCCTTTTGGTGTTACCACCTCTGTGAGATATTGGTGTGATGCAAGACAATTATTGGTGATGGAGGTGAGGATCTATGTCCCAGTCATTTCATGGACTCCATAGGAATTGAAGAACCACAGGGAGTTTGGTGTGGTGATTGGAGAAGGTAATTACTTAGCTTTGATGCTGAGTTACACAGGTCATGCAGTCTTTTGTCATCATCCTTTCAGTGTCATCTGTTTAAAATGAAGAGTTCTAAAAAAATCTTTGAAAATCTAACAGAGCTTAGAGCATCTTAAACTGCTTTTGCATTCTGTAGGTAGCAGGTACAGAAAGACTTTCTGTCCCCTCTTGTGTAGGATCGCTGTTTCTAGAACAGCCTGTCGGTTATGTGGCTCATGTCCTGTTGCAGAGAGAACTGGTATTGCCCCATGTGCTAGGTCTTTCACATGCATCGGCTCTTTTGCTTCTTAGGATTATTCAAAGTAAATGGTCTTACTTCCATTTTAAAGCTGAAGAAGCTGAGGGTGAGAGAAATTAAGTAAATATGACTCTAAGCATCAAGGTGGATATAGAAGATTAAAAATTGCCTTACTGAGTTTCAACGGGTTTGCGTGATAAAATTCAATCTTGGACCGGGGATATAGCTCAGTGGCACAGCGCCTGCCTGGGAAGCAAGAGGTCATGAGTTCAATTCTCAGTACCACCAAAAAAAAAAAAAATTCAATCCTGCCAGGAGATTCTAGAACTTTGTGTTAGCTTGTGCTTCCCATGGGTCTCACATCTTTGTTTAAGGACCAGTAAATGCTGAGATGTTGAGTAATCGCATAGTACGTGGGGTTACACTCTCTCATTCTGATCCAGGGCTTTGAGTTCTGATGTGGGTTGCCATTTCTCAGGTGCTTGTAGGATTAAACCCTATCCATGGGGCAGGAAAGGAACCTCTCCAGCTCGTAGCCAGTTGAGTTCGTGATCCCAGGAAATGAAGGTTTATTGTGCAAACGCTGACACCACAGTACCTCTAGCCCTGCAGCAGGGAAATCGCACTAGCTTCTGTCGGGTGAGCCCGCTTCACGTTAGCACAAGTGATACACAGAGGCAGGACCTCAAGTCTGTGATTACGACAGATGTAGTTTGATATTTTTAAAAAAATCTTCTTCCAAAGAAGTGTTATCTACAACGAGGAGGCTAGAAGGCATTATTTTTGGAAATAGTAACAACTATAAGATAGATACCTTAAAAGTCAGAGGACATAAAAATAGCTAACTTGCCTTTCTTGGGGGAGTTCTATTGGTTCTGGTTTTTAATTTTATGAATTCAGCAATCTAACATTAATCTTGTATTTTCTGTTTCTCCCCCAAGCTGACATGGATAGCCTTGAAGGTAATGATACACCCAAGTCCTCTCACAAATCATTCCACCAGAGTCACAAACTCCACACCCATCCCCAGCTCCCAGGAGGGGCCATTGAGATGGCACAGTCATGAGACAGACAGTGCCCCCCTGCCAGGCCACCTCACCACAGTGCATCCATCCTCTGGGACCTTGTGGTTTTCAGCCGGAGCGGGTTTGGCATTAATCATAATTGGACATTTTCTTGGCTAGTGTCGACCCACCCAGAGCAATTACAGTGAGCCCAGCGGCCACTGAGTGAATATCCTTTTTCCATGACGGGCTGCCCAGGAGCCTGGTGGGTTTCAGTGTGCCACGTGTACAGGCCAAGATGGTGCCAGCCACAGAAGCTCTGTAGGACTCAGTGTTCTTGCCTTAGGAGACTTTTGGACCAATGGAGATGAAAGGAAAGCAGGTCAGATGAGACTGAAGATGATGCTTGCAGAAGGGGCCTGTGTCTGGAACATTTGAGAAATCAGTTTCCTTCCCTCATTCCACCTCATACATAAGTTAGGCAGATGCAGGGATTTTCCGAGGAATGTATTTCCTTTCGATGGTAAGTGGCCTTCTCACAAGCAAAGGGCTCTCTGTGTAACTTCTTGTCACATTCTATTCCATGAGAAATTTGGACGTAGCATTGTTAGACCTGGTAAACTGTGTATCTTTGGTGCCTGGACTGATCCTGAAGAGGACCTAAGCTCCCCTGGGGCCTCCAGCCCTTGCCTTTGCTGCTCTGCAGTGGGCTGGGGGGACAGGGCTGCTGGCACTGGAACCTGAGCAGACCCCAACTCTCTGACAACCTCCTAGGATTCGTTGCTTTGCCACTGTGTTGGCCTGATGAGGGTTAACCTTTCACAGGGTGGCATGGATTGAAGGTGTCAGCGTTTCATGATAAGCCTTGTATTCGGGATCTTGTAACTCCGTCAGAAATTCACTATTGGGAACGATAGTTAGAAATCAGATGCTGGCTGTCAGTAGATCTGTGGATGTGGGAAGCAGGAGGCCTAACTGGGTTAAAATATTTCCAAACCGGATAGTAAATACTAACCTTAAAAGAAGCATTTAAAATTTTACTTTGAAAATATTTTAGACTCCTATATGTCCAAGTTATTACTACTAAAAGCTTTGTCAAGAAGGGCAATCATTTTGCTATTTTCGGGGGAAAGCGCTGCAGAGCTATCGGCAGGCGACCTGTTAAGCGGTGCTTTGCATTCGAGGAGGTGGGAGGAAACTTGCCTCCTTGCCTTGTTGGTTGTGGAACCCCAAGCAGAGACCTGGATGAGAGCAGGAGGCGGGGCCTTTTCCTTCCCCTCCCTAGCACACAGGACGCGCGGCCTTGTGCAGTCCCTGTTGTTACTGTCTTGCTCGTTCTTGTCTCCCCTGCAGTATGCACTTTATAAAAAGATGACACAGGCGGCCATCCTTATCCAGAGCAAATTTCGAAGTTACTATGAACAAAAAAAGTTCCAGCAGAGCCGGCGCGCTGCCGTGCTGATCCAGAAGTACTACCGGAGCTACAAGAAGTGCGGAAAGAGACTGCAGGCTCGCCGGACGGCAGTGATTGTGCAGCAGAAGCTCAGGTGGGCTGGCCGGGCGGGGACCTGCTCACCCCACAGGCTCAGGCTGCGCTGGGACCTGACGCGTTCATGCCATGTCCTTTTCAGAAGCTTCTAGGCTTTGTGGCTCTGGATGGTGACACCTGAGCTGTGGCGCCCTTTTGTCCATGGAGCTCCTGTCGCAGGCCCGCCCCTTTGTGATTTTGGTGTCGCCAGCCAATTCAGGCTCTGTCAAACTTTGGCCACACCAAAGGTTATGCTCCAAGAGAGGTCACCCCACGTACTAGTCTGAACTGTGGAGCAACTGCATAGAAACCTTTGGAGGAACAATTAGGGTTATGCTGTCCTATTCTAGAACGTGTAGTAGAAACCTTGAGCAGAGCACAGCACACTGATTTAAAGAACAGATCATGGCCCAAAGAAAAAGTCTAACTGGGGCAAATGGACTTCTCAACCAAGGAAGTCTAAACCAAGGAAGTAATGGTGCCTTTTTCACTAGCACGGCTTGTAGAATGATAAAAGGACATTCGGGGACATCGCCTTTCCAGGCTTCGTGTTGTCCCCTTAGAGCCCGATGAGATGCCCACCTCCACCCCCGACTCAGCATTGTGGCAGCAGCAGGTGCTTCCTCTGCTCCCTGGTCTCGTGGATGCTCTTCCGCGTCCCCTGCTGCACCAACAGGTCTCAGCTTCGGCCCATTAGCCTTTGCAGATCCCTCCAGGTGACAGTCATTTATTCTGACTTTTTCCAGGAGCAGTTTGTTAACCAAAAAGCAGGACCAGGCTGCTCGGAAAATAATGAGGTTTCTACGTCGCTGTCGCCACAGGTACATTGATCCTCATCTATGCATTTTATGCATCGAGAGTGATAAAATAATCCTAACCCTCCTCACCATCCATGAACTCCCGTGTAACGCTAATACCCCCAGCAAATATAAGGTACGCGTCCCAGATGTCACAGGACAGTAGCGCTCACCGACTGGGGCACTCGGTTGCTACCATGATACTGCTGGAAGTCACTGCAGAGTGGACTGAGCACGTTCACCAAGTTGAGAGTACACCAGTGGCTTTGTGTGTTGATTGGGTGTGAGTATAATTAAGTTGGACTAGCTATTAATTCAAGCTTCTCTTTAGTCTGTTATTTACCTGCCATTTTGCACTAGAGTCATCCTTACTGTGCTAACAGACATCCAAAGAGAAAACAGTTTCTTTTCTCATGGAAAGGAAGCCCTGAACACAATCCAGGTTTTCTGAGCTAGTCTTTCCGGTAGACACTGCTGCCCCCTGCTGGACGTGTCGGTTATCAGCGAGCGTTGGTGTGTGTTAAAGACCAGGAGAAGCTCCTGAATGGGAAAGGTAGACGCTGAGGTTCCAGCTGCATTTCCATTAGGAGGAAGGGGCGCCTGAGAGCCCAGTGTTGGGGACACGGCCTCTGCTGGGGGAGCCCAGGGAGAGGAGCGACTCTTCTCCCACCTGAGTGCTCCTGATGAAGATTCGTCCTTCCCTTAGACGTTGGGGGCTGGAGCCAGGTGTGTGGGTCCCTTCCAGTAGCTCAGTATTCCGGTCTGGGACCTTAGCAGCAGCCATGGGAGCATGTGTAGCTGGTGGCCCTGTGGCCGTGGTGTCTCCCGTGCATCCCCTGTGCAGCTGACAGTCACACACATACCTCAGGCTCCAGTGTGTCCTGTCTTAGTCCCTGTCCTGTTCCATCGTGCCCCAACCTCAGCCTCATATGGAACTTGATGCCTCAGGGCCTCACTTCAGCTTTTTCTTGCTCTTAAAGAAAGAGTCGGTTGCTCATTTTGAAAATACTTTGCCTTGGGCTGGGGATCTAGCTCAGCGATCTAAGCGCCTGCCCGGCAAGCGAAAAGTCGTGAGTTCAATCCCCGGTGCCGCAAAAAAAAAAAAAAGAAAAAGAAAAAAAATACTTTGCCTTTGAGAGGGACTAGGGTCTAACTGGCTACTTGTACTATAAATCAGCAGGAGGAGGAAACGTGTGCAACCACCATGTCAGCGATACTAAAAACTTGAAGGAACTTTTGTTCTTTAGGGATGGGGGTGCTCTCGAGATGGAAGGCGGGAAAGGGGTTCAGGAATGCGCCCGGCCTGTGGGCAGCACACGTGCTCCCCGCCACGCCAGCTAGAGAGCTAACAAGTGAGATCCAGTACAAACACCCATAAATAACAGGAAGCCCTGTCAGGAGGTGCATAGCCAGCTGTGTAACTGTCAGTGGAAGCCAGCCTGTAAGGCTGGGACCTTAAGAAATTGGTGCTGTGAGCCTCACCAAGTCGATCATTCAGTCATCCTTGCACTCGACGTTAGATTGCTAGTGACCGCAGAGCAGCTGACTGTCCGTTTGGTGAGAATACCAAGGACTCCCCTAGGCCCTTTCCCTTCCCATCTTGGGTGTCTACAGCCCCTTCTTCCCGTTTCCTCTTCTACCTGCAAAATGCAAACCTCAGGGAGGCTCTGCCCAGCACAGAGACCAGCAGCCTCAGTTGCACAGGGAGAATCACACGGCATTGCTTCCTTCCTCTGCTTACCTAGCAGATGCCATTTTCAAGAAAATATCCTCAGCAGGGATCTTTTTTAGGCAGCTTCAAACAAAGCAGAATGTTCAAGGTTAAATTGCACTGTATTCCCCCCTCCCATTTCTTCAGTCTTATCCTCAAACTTTGAAGATAACTGATAGGTAGATAGGCAGAGAGGAAGTGCTTTAGGAGAAAAACTACAGGAAGCCCTATTCTTATTTTCCTTATATTTATTTATTCCCACGGCCATGCCCTGTGTTTATAGTGGGTGAGATGAGAGTGTAAGATATTTAAACAGATCACAAATTCATAAAAGGTTGCCTTCCAGAAAGTAGACTGAACGAAGGACCCTTCCACTCCAGTTTTCAGAGTTCTTTTTCTGTAAACCAGCGGAGAAGAGCTTGCTGAAGATTTTTGCCTCCCTCAGGACTGCATTGTAACTAGTCCCAGCCCTGTCAGAGGGCTGCAGACACAGTTCATGATGAAGAGAACATCACATGATGGGTGCTGAGGGCCTGTTCACGACTTGGCACGAAATAAAGACCCTTATTGGTTCTTTTTGTGACCATTGCTAATTCAGATGTTAGAAAAAATATACAGACAGATTTCAATATTCTGCGTATACTGACGATATAAGATTAGTTTTTACTTCCCCATGCCTATATATCCAATTAATATATTCAGTTAAGAAGCTTGAAATCCTGAATGTGTGTCCTAGAGGTTTTGTTTTAAATTTACAGTTTCCCTAGACCATGTACTGTCCTGTTTCCACTCTGGTTTAGTCAGTGTTATTTTACGAAAACCCGTCACGTCTGTTGTGCTCGGGTCTGTGTGACGTGGGAAACCTCATGGGACTCCCTGCCAACCAGGTGGGTAGACGGCTCCAGGAAGCCCCGTGTGTTTTCCGACGTAAAGATAAAATTGGTGAATTTTCTACCTGCTCATTTCACAGACCCCACCATCACTCCGCTTCTTCCTTCCCAACGAAGAACCGCTTTATACTCTTTTCAGTAGAAGTAAAGCTGTTTGTAAGATTTCTGTTGTGACCCTCATGTGCTAATAGCTCTCTGGTATTGTTTTACTGTCTAAAGCCCCCTGGTGGACCATAGGCTGTACAAAAGGGTGAGTGTAGCTGCCTGCTAGCCAGTTTATCTTTATCTTCCATTTTCAATATTTTGCTTTTTGCTTGCTTGCATGGGGCTGCAGCCTAGGTATGCCAGTAAGTTTCACATCCATTTTGAATGAAATAAAATAAGATATGAACTAACCCTAATTACTAACACTGCTGTTTTATACAACAGGGGACCAGTCACAGACAGTAGATTTAGAAATGCATGAGTAACGGAGAGGGAGGGCTCTTCTGAGACCAGGGACTTGGTGGAAGACGCCTTCCACACACACGAATAGCTGATGGGATAAGTTTAAATCTTGATATTGTTGTGTCATAAGAAAACATTAAGCAAGTGGCTTTTTGTGATTGGGATAATTTGCCACATCAAATTTTCTTAACTACTGGTTTTGTGAACATTTTTAAAGCAAGAAGTCTCCCTAGGCTGTACCAGGCTTTTTTTTCAAGCTGATCTGTTTCTTGTTGAGAATTCGTGCTTCCACATTGCCCTGCTCCTGCGGTTTCACTAAATCTGCCCCTGTGCTGGGAGGTGAGTCAGTGTACAAAGCCGCCCTTTCCAAGCCAACCCAGGCTGTTAATTACAAAAGCGAGCGGGGCGGACTCCAGCACTTCATCGCACTATTCATCAGTACCGAGTGGAGAAATTCTGGGACCCAGTGTCTTAAATCTGTGCGTTTCACATTGTAGTTGGGAGTGGTTCTGCCCAAGGAATTTATATTCTAAAGATGTTGCCACAGATAGGTGTGCAGTAGGCACTGTTAGCGTGCCCGAGCTTTTAGAGTACGATGCTGATTTGTAAGCACTTGTCTGACCCTGTGCCGGATGTAGCTAGAACCCGTTTAAACGTAGTACCAGATGTGAAGCAAGGAGACGAATTCATCGACATCGGAGTTGAATTTAGATCAGTTGGGACCTCTTAGAGTCGAAGGGAATGTGGATTTAAAGCGTAACCGGGGAGTCATCGCCAGTAACCGTGTTCACTGTGCCCCCTTCCTAATCTTGCCCAATACTTCGGTCACTTCGGAGATTTCTGAGAAACAATCATAATTCAAAGAATCTTAAAACTTCTAATGTTTCTGGAAGTATTCCCCTCGGACTAGACTTCCACTGATGTTAATACTTATTTATTATGTTTTAAGGCAGGGGTTGGTGAACTTTTTCTTAAAAGGCGTAAGAGTCAGTGTCTTAGACTTTGTGGGCTACGCAGTCTATTCTGACTGCACAGTTCATCCATCGTCACCTGAACACAGCCAAAGACAGTGCCAAAAACAATGGCCCAGGCTGTGTTCCTGTACAACCTCACGGATAGGCCTAGGGCTGGGGTCGGCCCACAGGCCGTTGTGTGCCAGCCTGGGGCTAGATTCAAGTTTTTATGAATTCTTCTGAATGATGGCTTTATCTTTACTAAAGAACATCTAGCCTATTTATTAAAGCCATTAATAGTTAATGGAGAAGTAGTTAATGGAGAGACTGTGTGTATAAATGCAACTAATCTTCTCCAGTGTTAGGCAGTTTTCATCGAAGCATTTTCAGTCCTGTGGAGTAGAACTGGCTCAGAGATGTCTGTGCTTGAAATTTAAGAGGAAAAGAGACAGGAATCTCCCCATCTCCCTTCCTCTGCTCCCTCTCACCTTCTGCATTCGTAGAGAGTTTCTTCCCATTGAGACGCCTCCAAGAGAACAGATGCATGCCCTGGTTCTCAGCGGAACCACAAGTGTAAAATCTTGCATGTTAAACGCAGTGACGAGAGCCTGCTTCAGGGAACCAGCGTTTTACTAGAAGCGGCCACTTACGCCTTTTTGAAGCTCATCCAGTATGTTAATGACCATTTTTAAGAGTACATTTTCTAAAGGTGTTTTTTCAGTGCCACCCAGAGTCCTTGCTTTCATTTCTTCAGTGTCAGCTGCATTCTGTTGTGGACTCCCGGGACTCCTCGTGCATGGAGAGTTTGAATTTCATACCATCCTTAGGCTGCACGCAGTTTAGAGAGCTTGAGAGAGGGGCTGACAGGTTTGAGGTGCCATCTGGTGTGGTAATGTGTGTCTGACGGGGTGCACTGAGGAGGAGTTTATGTACAGCATTGTGTACTTACCGATTGGATCTCTTCTCCCTGTCTTCCTCTGAGACGTCACAGGGCCACTCCGTCTTAGCAGTCCCCAAGTTGAAATTTTCCTTGGGAGCCAAGCATTCTTTGAGGAGGATTTATATTGCTGCAATTTATGTCAAAAGAAACTTATTTTGTTTATTTATAAAATATACCATGCTTAAGACGTTTAAGGTTTACACACTGAAAAATACTATTTGAAAATGGAAAGAATGAAGTTTTGTGCCACGGAATTTGGATTCCCAGGCAGGGAGCAGAAGGACGCCTAACAGGGAGGCTCTGTCCGGCTTTGTTAGACTCTGCAGGCTTGGTCTGGCAGCGCAGCACGGAGGACCATTTGGGTCTTTTGATGCTTGTCAGTGGTTGTGGCAGGGTAAGGAAAAAACCACCAAGCAGTCTTCACTGAGTCCAGCTGATTTTTATTTTTATTCAGCATGTGCTTCAGGCTAGCCTCTCATTTACCCAGCACTAAAAAGAGAGCCGCTAGATTCCTGACGCTGTCCGGGGTTTGGTGTGGTTTGGTTTTTGATCTCAAACACAGTAACTGTCTATTTAGGAGAGAACTTCTGTCATACGCTGGGACATTGAAGTCAACTCTGAATTATTTCTTTTAGTTAATTTAGGTGATAAAACCAACTTGAGAAAATGACTGGTTTTTAAGCTTTAAGAACCATTTAAGGAGTATATGCTGAAAATACCTCTTTTGAACTGGATTCTTAGTGTATCTGATAGGACGTTACTCAGTTTTATAGCAGAAGATACACTGTACATAATGGAAATAGCAAACCATGGAATTACATAATAGACTTAATCCTCAAGGTATCGAAATTTAATTGGCCGAAAAAATGTCTCTTTTTGTGGAAGAAAAATGGTTTTCCACTTCTCTGAAAGACATTTCTTTTTTGTGGGCAGCAGAAGCTGTTCTGGAAGATGAGAGAGGCCGTTCTCTGGGAAGTGTTTTCTGGACAAATCCCTCCCTTCTCCATATGATATCATATTTCTTTGAGAGGGCTTTATAAGCTGCACAGTCGTTTCTGGTCCTTTGTGGCAACACTGGAAATTCTGGTATTAAATAATCTATTTCTTACAAATTGCTGGCCCAGTTACTTGTGTTCAATGAAGCTATCGTACTGACATAGAAGAACCTTAATGGGAGGAAGAAGAGTTGTTTTGAGCACAAATTCTTAAGCAACAGATTTCCTCTTTATTTGCAAGCTGGGTTCACAAACACTTGGTCAGAAGCTGTCAGTCATTTTGGTAAGTAGTGATGTCAGCCAAGCAGCTCAGCCTTGGTATGTCCCCGTGACATCTCCAGTGGGTCCTCACTGAGTCTAGAAATTACACTTACATCTTTTGCTTTGTTGTATGCACTTTGATCCATGGGCTAGATTTCTGACAATGCCCCGGAAACACATTGAGAAAAGTAAACAGTGGTCTAGGGTCAACAAATGGGGTATCACACTGCTTCAGTTAAGTCTGCCATGAAGCCTGGTTTCCAGTATATCCAGTGAGGAGTAAGAAATGAATGTGGTTGTATCATAAGGATGTGTTTTAAATCTCCATAGTAATTTTGTCTCACTTGCCTCTTTTAGGAAATGAATATTTTTGGAGCACATTGGTGTGTGTTAAATTGCAGACAACAGGCTCCGTGTCATTCTTATTGGGCCTCTCTATCTTTTTTGTTTTGCAATCCAAATGAGATTTCTGGAAAATGGCAAGATCTCTCTTTCCCTAAATTCCCCACAAGCCCTTGCAGCTCTCAGAGCAACAGGTAACTAATCAGAAAGCCGCATTGGGCTGCCCTGTCTTATTTTTGACGTCCAGCATTGCAAGAATATACCTGCTGAGATCCACTGACTCATGAAACATTTCTCTGGCTGAGCATAACCGAGTAGGTGTAATGGAGCGGCTTTGCCTTACGCTTTTCCCATGGAGCCATTGTTCGCTACAAGTGTCCGAAGCAGGCCTACTTCATTTACCATAAGTTATCATTGGACGTCTGACGGAGAAAATCCCCCTGGGCTTCTGCTGGCTTTCAGTGCTGTTGCTTACTACATCATTCAGTACATTATGATGCAAGTTCTTCTTTTTGTTTGAGGCTGCCATAGGCTCTCAAAATGGTGCTCATTTTCAGCCTAGAATGCTTGGGGAAATCCTGGGATTGTCTTTAATTTTAATAGTTGAATGGTCACAGGTCAAAGTCTTGCTGTCCCGATTACTGTAACTGCAAGCTAGCAAAATGAAAGGAGCTCTCCAATTCACTGGTGCGAGGCTCCGAAACAAGGTCCATGCAGCTTGATTTAGAAAAGCATAGCCTTGACCTGTAGAAGCTACAGGAGCAGTCCTGTGTTATTTGTCCCTATGACTCAGAGGAGGACTGCTTTGCTGGTCTTCTGTGTGACAAGATTCAGAAGTAAGTGCAGTTATAATGGGAGTTTTTCAGAGATACCTGGGGCATTTGTAGGTTCAATTTGACTAGCCCTGAATGAGCCTCATGTTTGCAGTTCCTTAAGAGAACCAAAAATCCAGCAACCCTTAGCTGAGTTTGTGTAACATAACTCAACAAAAGTACTGAGTACCTGTATTCTCAGTACAGTATATAGATTTAGTGATCACAGGTACTGGATCTTCAAGGATAATTCCAATTTAAGAAGTTCAGGTCTACACGCATAGGTCTGTGTGCACTGATAGTACACAGGTACTATCAGTGAAACCAGTGCAGGCATCTGATTTTGGTCTAAATGAATTTCTCCATGAACTTTCCAGTGTATGTCATGAATTTTCCAGTTCAGGTGTACAACATTTATAAGACATAGTTGTAACAGCTGGATAAAATATCACCACCCTCTTCTTTTAAAGAATGACAGCAGAAATAATTATAACAAAGGAAGATAGATATTCATTGTAGCAAATTTTGGAAATAAAAATAAGCAAAGAGACTTATCCGGAGATAGTAATTGCTAAACTTCTGTCATGTATGCTTGTTAGTAAAGATGTATTTTTAGTTACCATATGCCTTTTAATGAGTAATGCCTTGACTAATGACAAGGCAAAACAAATTTCTTTGACTATTTGAAACAATAATTTGAAGTACTATTTCTTAGAATTTGTTGAAAATTCTAATATCAGGTGTTGTTCCAAATCAT
>RJWT010026752.1:0-15713 GCA_004365215.1 Cuniculus paca | reverse complement strand
GGCAGCCTTCCTGCCAGCCAGGCCACAGAATACGGGTTACTGGGGAGGGGGCAGAACCAGCCACTTAGCCACAGCATCCAGCAGCCAGAAGTTCTCCTGAGGATGTGAGAGAGATGGCTTTAATATTTAACCTGCCTCACCAGTGGGCTGCTTTTTTAGGAAGCTGGAGATGACTGCACAATATCCATTATAGGAGTGGGGGTTGTTGCTGGTTTGCACTTTTCTTTTCTATTGGATGTTGCTCACTGACTTCCTCTTACTTGATTTGCTCTTTTAAAAATTATCTTTTTTTCTGGACATTTGCTACATATATAACACTGTCTTAAGGATCACGGTATCACATAATGAGGAAGAAGTTTCCTGAAATTTCAAGTACACAACCCAGTATTGGTTGATGACTTGTATCTATTGATGATAATTAGGTTAAACTTGTAATATTTATTATGCATCTAAATACACTGAGATAGGTCGTTGAGAATGGTAGAATGAACTGCTTATAAATACTGAAATTAAATATAGTATGTAACTGATTTAGCTAATCAGTTTTTGTTTTTGTTTTTGGCCTTTCCAAAGCAGGTTGGAAAGAGGTATTTACTGTGGGACAGTGAAATAAATACTCTTTTTTTAGGTTTTCTGGAGATTTCAATTCTTCACATTTGATGCAGATTTTTAAAAATTAATTAAAGCACCTTGACCCAGGTGTAGTTTTGGTTTGAGTGAAAAAAGAGATGAATGAGGTTTGTCCTAACGTTGTGACTGGCCAGACTGTGACCTCATCTCCAGTGTTAGCTATCCTGTGCTCTGCTGAAAGTTGTAAATCATGAAGACTTGGTAGAAGAAATCTCTTGACAGTCATTTTATCTTAACTGTTTAAAACAAATAAATGTGTAATAGCATAGTTGAACATTAAATCAAAAGCTACTGTCTATTATTTGGAAACACCAGACATAATTTTATCTAGTGTTTTACCTCCCTAGTGGAAGTAGACCTGGCTAACCTTTAATGTAGGTAAAGCTCTTTTCATCTGTTTTTCTGATTAGAAACTAGAGAGTCAATGTCATCTAACTTCTTCTGGCCACCACTCCCCCTTCCCTCTACCTTTTACTTTATTTCTCTTCTTTCGAGGTAGGGTCTGACCATACAGTTCATTGGCCTTAAACTCAATCTGTAGCTCAGGCTGGCCTCCAACTCAGTGATCGCCTGCTTTAGCCTCCCAAGTGCTAGGATTACAGGAGTGCAGCACCACGCCCAGCCTCCTCTTCTTGCTCTTGGTTGTCCCTTCTTATGGGTGGTGCCTGTTTGAGGCAGCAGCTTTTCTTGTGTGCACCGCTCTCAGCTTGTCCTTCCTGAGACCTTTCCCAGTCTTTCCTCTGCTGGCACCCAGGACCCTGTCTGTGTCAGGCCTCTTTATTGGGGTATGGTGCTGAGATGAGCAGGAGAGTGGTTTGCAAAAGTGGTGGCTTTATTGTGACTGCCATTTACTAAGTGTGTCCTCTTTTGGTGGCATTGGAGGAGTTCCTGAGTCTTGAGGATTTTAATCAGCAGGGAGAGGCTCTCCTCTGGTATTTTCCTTAGTTATCACATAGCCAAGCTAATCATTTACAGCCCACAGGGAGGGAAGGACAAAGGTTATTTTTTCATTTTTGTTGCAGAAGTTGAGAAAGTTTGCAGTTTCCAGTGTTCTTTGTTGAAAAATTCCTTGGCGGAAATCATCTTATGGTCATGCTCCTTTTTATAGGAAATTCCCCGGTCCAGATAATTTCCACATTGTCTTCTGTCTTCCAGAATTATTAACTTATTTCTTTTGCTATTCTCAAGTGACTTGAAACACCAGAAAGGCATCCGCATCCAAGAGAACACGCCTGATTGGGCATCGGGATGAGGGTCAGCAGACCTGTGTTCTATTCTTGGCCTTTGCAGTAACTATAGTACTTGATGATCTCTTTTCACCGTGATGTTGGCTTTGGGCTGTGCAGTGGCAAGTTCAGGTCAGTCCTCACAAGAACCGGGAAGTTCCTCTCAGAAGCGTGGGTTCTTGGTAGGAGAATCTCTGGGGTGCTGCTGTGTTCACAAAAGGCTTGCCTGCCTCTAGCTGTTCTGGCATGCGACGGCCTAGTGATGGTTCTCACCTGCTCAGCCAGTCTCTTGCCATAGGCCTAGGCAGATTATTCCACCTCTCTGTCCTTCAGTGTGTGTACAGTGGATGGCAGTAAGAGAACAATTTCCTGGTTTTCATTTCTGTCTTACTGGAACCACTCTGCATTGAAACAGGCACTAGTCGAGGAATGCTCCTCTTCCCCCTTGGAGCATAGCAAGGAGACCTGTGTTCCTACCAGTTCCATAGGAACTGCATTTAGGTCAGGTCAGAGGAGGGTTCCTGGTGGCCACGGACTTGAATGGCTCTCCCAGTTCTTTTGGTTTCTGGGGTTTCTGGTGTTTATTACATAGAAGCTGCGTATGGCTTTTCCCTCAACACTGCTGCCCACTGAAGTGGGAAGAGTGGCTGTGATCGCAGAAAACCAACTGTTTATAGAGGTTTAGTTGAATGAGTGTTCCGTGTTAACCTTGTACCCAAGAGAGTAACCGCGAGTCAGATCTAGTATCATGATCGTGCAAATACCCTGTAGTTTATTGTTCTCTTTATTTCGTCTTCTCTAAAGTTGTTTGCACCTCCTCAGTATGCTTACGAAGTGTATGGTGCGTAGCTGAAATGTGAGGAATCAGCAGAACATCTGTGTCACATTGGCTGTGTGTTTCTTCTGTCTGAAGCCTCTGTTGTCCTAGGGTCTTGCGTGTAAGTCCATTTGTAGAAACCAGAGGGCCCCGTCACTGAGCTGCTGAGAAGGCGCCTTGATTCTGCTTTGAGCACTGCTGTTTTATTGTTGGGTAGATGAATTACATAGCCTTTGATGTCAGGTAATACCTCAAAAAACAGGAGGACTAAAAGAGTTAGATTTGGTTTAATGTGAAGAGGGGACTCCATGTTATGAATAATACCACGGATCATCCAAAAGGAATTCTGCCACATCATGAGGTGATTACACAGACGGCAGCAATGCCTTCTCTCAGTCTGAGAACATGCTGATGCCCTTTGAACTGAAGTCTTTGTGTCTGGCAGATTGGCTCTTGAATCCTGGCCTTTGCTTACAGCTGGCTCTGTGTGCTTTCTCAGTGATCTGACATTGCTGTTTCTGTGTCAGATGCAGTGAAGTTTGGTGAGTCAGTAAGAGGTGTCCCGAGAGTACTGAGGCGCCTCCAAAAGGAGAGGAACGTGTAAAGGCACGTACTTTTCTGGAAGGTTTTGGTTGCTTTTGGTTGCTTCGGTTTCTTTCTCCTCTCTTCAGTTTTAGTTTTGATTACCCAGCCTGTTACAAATTAAGCTCCTGTTATTCGTGAGCCCAGTTGGTGGTGCGTTGATATTTGCTGTAGTAGAAATTCATTTTCACTCAGCCATTTTCAGAGCTAGATGTTCCATTCAGTGTATTGAAGTTTTGGGTAGGTCCTCTGATGGGTGCGGTGTCTATAAAGAGAAGCAGGCTGCTGTGTCTGTCTGCAGGGAACTCGCAGTACATGCTGAGGCCCTGTGGATGGTGGTTTGAGCCCACAGAGGTCAGGTCTCTGGAAGGCTGATTGGAGAAGGTGGTGTTAAAACTGGGCTTTAAAGGAAGGGCTTATTTTTGACAGGTCCATGGGTGTGGGAGGGTGGCAGGAAAATGACTTTGCAGTATTAGAAGTGCAGTATCATGAGCAGAAGCACAGGGTAGGAGATACAAAGTGTGCCCCTCAGGGACACAGGCAGGAGAGGTTGTGTAAACTGATGCAGGGAGACCGTAGCCAAAACTGTACCTTGGAGGTAGACCTCGGTACCCTGAATTCTCTCTTGAGAGTATGCGTGAGTGAGGCCAGGCCCAGTGACGGCTTTCCTGGAGAAGTGGGAGCCGGCTGAGGTGCAGCACGGGTCCAGGATGTTCCGCGCTGGCCAGATGGGGACTGCAGGCTGCACAGTGGTAGCTCAGTCCTTAGAGGAACCTGGAAACGAGAGTTTTCAAACTGATTTGAGGATGAAAGCTGCCATCTGTCTTGGGTTCTCTCTGTTAAAAAGATGTCCCTGACTGACTGGGACCAGGAGTCTGGGAAGGGACAACTGGTGTTGGTGTTTTTAACTTACGGTGGTGGAATGAAAAGTTTTAGAGAGTTAAACTTTTACTTTGAAAGTTAAAAAAAAAAAAACCCACCTTAGCCATAGCTCTGCGAGTTAACTCTATTAAATATATATGTAAGTACCAGCTAGTTACTGTTCCTTTCTTCAAGCAAAATGTCATTCACATGGAGCAAATCCCCCCAGCAAAGAATACATACTGTTGAGAAGGGACTTTAAGACCAGGCAATCAAGATTTCTGTTGTTATTAAAAGGTTAAAAATGACTAACATTCAGTGTGCGCTTTCAGCATGAAGTTCTGTTTAATTTCAGATTATAATTTAAACAATTTTCTAGCCTCATTAATGCTTAATGCAGCATTACATAACAAAGTGTGGACTTCTCACTAGCTTGAGCCTACTGAGAACAGGCGAATGTGTTGAGGCTACAGGGCAGTTCCTGAGAGGCTCTGGGTTTAAAGCTTTCGCCTCTAGAACAAATGCTGCTGATCCTGGCTCCGGCTCCGGCTCCGGCTCCGGCTCCAGCAAGTAGGTCGACAGGCCAGCTTCACGCTGCCCAGGAGCCTGGGAAAGCTGCAGGCTCTCAAGGCCTCTTGTCTGTGCCTTTGAGTGCGGATCTGCATTCTGTTCAGCTCTGCAGGTGTAAAGTTTACGAAGCATCACTGTTCATAGTAATGCAGTCTTCACAGTCCTGGCTATCTGTATATGTGCATTCATTCTTAAAGTACCTGGGCATATTTTCATTTTATATATATATATATATATATATATATATATATATATATTTTTTTTTTTTTTTTTGGGGGGGGGAGACAGGATCTTGCTGTGCCATTCAGGCAGGCCTTGAACTCACTGCAGTCTAGGTTGGCCTTAAGTTTTCAGCAGTCTTCCGACCACAGCTTCCCCAGGGCTGAGATTACAAACATGTATTGCCACCTCCAGTTTAATAGAATTTTGCAATATGGCTTCTTTTCCCATCTCCCATTCCACTATTTCCTAGAAACGCAATTGTAATGTCTGTCTTATTTCATAGAAGAATTCTTGCTCTTCTCAGTACCTTGTGACATGTAGTCATAGTATGTAAATTAGGCTATACTAGACCCTATTTTAAACTTTTTTTTTTTGTACCAAGAATCAAACTCAGGACCTTGCGCTTGCCAGGTAGGTACTGTGCTGCTGAGCTATACCCCCGGCCTATTTTAGATTCTGATGGATCTTTTTATTTTAAAAGGATGGCATTTGCTTATTAATATGAGGCTTGCATGTTCTTTAGTACTATGGTGTTTTCAGGTGTTGCTTTCTTTACTGGTACCCCTTATATATAGAAAGAAACATTAGTACTTTGAGGGGTTGGCAAGATGGATAAAGAGAAAAACATTTATGTACCAAACTGTTTCTTTTAATAACCTCTCCTGCATTGATACAAATAATTGGAACTTTCCATTCAAGGCAGGGTGAGTGCCAACAGAAATAGGCACTGCATTTGGGCAGCAAGTGCTGTGATCCTATAGCAATTGCATTGCTGAGGGTTTGTTCCCTTTAAAATGGAGTGGAGGCTTGAATCTATTAATTCTGATAGTCTAAACTGAATGGCTATTTTGACTGGGCAGTGATCCAGTTTTAACTAAGGTAATCAAAGGGAGGTTGGCTGATTCCCTTGTGTAAGTGAAGTAGTTAAGTAATTTGCATGTAAGAAACTTTCCATGCAGAGGCTGGAAGGAAGAGGAAGTATTAAAACATTATGTGACTTTCAAGCCAAAGACCTTGAATATTTGCTTTTTTCAGTGTCAGTGTCTTGGGTTTGTCCTTGGCTGCATCCTACATGAGAAGTAGTGGAAATGACTTGGTAGTGCTTTAATTGCATGAAGTGCATTACTTGGAGAAACTGCGCTCAAATTGAAGACTGCCTTGGACTTTCAAAGTGCTGCTGAACAAAATACTGCTCACAAGGATCAGTTGGCATTTGCTATGGGTATTTCCTATGATTTACCTAGATCTTGAGTATCTTGGATGATTTTTTGGTGGAGATACTTATGACTTAATCAGACATAGCCTCAGCCATTTTATTAGCTAGCAAAACAGATTTGTAAGATGTACAAATTTTGATAACTGATTTTTTTTTTTTTTAGTTAATGGGTTTATCCACTTGAGGCTTATGTTATATTTAAAACATCATAGATTTCTTTTCTTTTAATCTTCGTAAGATCTCTGACCCATCCTAACCTTGAAAACTTGGTTTGCTGATGTTTGTAAAATAGGTGTAGTCTGTTAGAAAGCTAACATTAAAAATAAGTTTTAAAATGAAACTGAAATTACAATCCTTGGATAATTGACTTATTTTAATCTTACTCAAAGTTATGCTCTTGAGTAGTGCCTAGGAAAATAGGTAAAAATAAATTACATTGTTTTGAGAAGTAGGATAAAGCATTAACTTCAGTCTTATTCACAGCTTCTCACCAGTAGGAAAGACAACTCTTGCCCCCTCCCCCAAGTAAAATTTGTATTATTGTATATAATTAGAAAACTGTCAGTTGTGTTATGGGTGCCAGGTTTTCTGAGATGTGTAGGTTTTCTTGTCTTCTTTTTGCAGTGCTGGGGTTGAACCCAGGATCTTGTGCTAGCAAGACAGGGCCCTAGCACTGAGCCACACCCCAGCCCTGAGCTATTTAACTTTTCAATTAAGTTTCACTTTAGGGTCCTTGTTTTTTATTTTCTTTTGTTTTGTTTTTTCATCCCTGCTTTGGAAATAAGATTCTTTCTTCTATTCAAGTATCTTGAGTCTGCCTTTGAATCCTCAAATAATCCCTGGGATTTGACCACCAGAGTTGGCAGAGTGGGAGTTGGGGGGAAGCTTTTTGTAGCACAGGGCCTGCGCTTTGGGGGATGAGAGGTGAGCGAGAGAGTGCTCGCAGCATGGAGCTCAGTGTCTGGTGACGGGCTGGGCGCAGGCTCTTCTCTGGGAGGTGCCTGAGGTACCTCATTCACAGTTTTTGCTGGGCTGCGCGGCTCGGAAAGAAAATTCTGTGCCCTCGAACCACGGTTGCTGTCACACTAGAGCCCCGCTCATCTTTTCTAGCAGAATTGTATTTTGTTGGACTTTAAAAATCAACATTTTATTTTAGTCTTGGACTTTGAGCTCTGCTTCTTTCCCATGCATTTGTGTGCATTCATTGCTATGTGTACTTAAATAGAATGCAAGACCTGGGCAGAAATCTCATTTTAATACCTCTTTGTCAGTTGGAGTGGCACTGTATGTAATAACCTTCTAATTTTTGTTAAAAATGAAATGTATGCTGAGCATGGTGGCAAATGCCTATAATTCCAGTACTTGGGAGGCTGAGGCAGGAAGATTGCAAGTTTGAGCTCAGTCAGCGCAATTTAGCAACCAGGAAGAACTTGTCTCAAAATTTTTTTTTTAAAAATGTGTGTAGGTTCACTTGTGTGAATAGTAGGTTAGAAGTACATTGTAGCCAGATATAATGGTGTAGTTCCACCTCGGCCTGGGCAGCCTTGTCTGGTGTTCAGTCTCCAGTTTTTCCCCCAAAAAACCATTATAATCAGAGATGCAAATTATCAGCACTACAACATGAATACTACTTAGTGTTGTAAGGTACTGTTTTCCTCATCTTTTGCTCTTTATTGATTTGCATGATCATGATCATGTTGCTGGGGTTTTTTTGGTTTTCTTTTGGTACTGAGAAACAAACACACTTGCACTTACTTGCTAGGCAGGTGCCTTGTTGCTGTTTTTAAGACAAGCTAAATACCTTTGTCCCAGGCCTTTGCCTTTGTGTAATGGACAGAAAATCCTTGTTAACTCAAGCGCCCAAAGATAGGCTAGGACTTGGGGTCCACTGTGCCACTCTGGGCCTTCCTATTCTGGTTATCAGTAGGGCATGGTGGCTCACGCCTATAATTCCAGCACTTGGGAGGCTGAGACAGGAGGATCGTTGTGAGTTGGAGACCAGCCTGGGCTACAAAGTGAGCTCAAGGCCAGCCTGAACGGCATAGTGAGACCCTACCTCAAAAAGACAAGGGCTGGGGATTTAGCTCAGTGGCCTAAGCGCCTGCCTGGCAAGCGTGAGGTCATGAGTTCAATCCCCGGTGCTGCCAAAAAAATGAAATAAAAAAATAAGGTCACCTATTCTGGTTATCAACTCTACTGTTTGTCCAGCGGTTCTATGTTATAGATTATTCATAAGGTTGAAACCCATTGTTTATTTTTCTTAGCAGATTTGTGGAGCCAATCAAGAGTAAAATACTGTGTTTAGCAGCAGAATAAGCCATTCACCAGTTGCAACGTGGCTTTAAATCACAAAAGAGTGAGTGAATGTGTGTATGTGTACGCATGTCTGTGCACATCAGTGTATGTGTGTAAAGGAGGTGAGAGCCGGGCGGGTGGAGGAGGCTCAGTGTAGCCAGGTCTGCTGCTTTGCAGACTGCTCGTGACTGCTCGTGGGTGTTTCCTCTTTTAGTCTGTTAGTGAGTCACTGCCACATGCCATTTTATTATCTTGAGACAGCCTCTGGGGCGCTTCCCTTGTGTCTTTGCTGTGTGAGTGTTACACCACTGAAGGTGTTCTGAACAATACTAGAATAAAGATTTTCTTTGGTGATGCTTTGGTTGTAAACTTTCAGTTGCTGCCGTTGACTCTTTATTCCCCTGTGCAGGAGTTAGACTTTTTTTTCCCCCAGTTTGGCAAGAAACGCACTTTCATGTGTTCGATTATCTGAGAAGGCTGGGGCAGCATGTGTGGAGTGGCTTTGGGATGCGGTGACTATTTATGTAGAGATGGGTCTCCCGCAATCAGAGCTTGTTCTCCTCACAAGTGCCATGTTAGATATCTGCTGAGGAGGTGCATGGAGTCCTGACAGGTTTTCCAGGCTTAAGTTTATCAAGGGAGGTGTTTCAGTTTTTGAGAATCTGAAGTTTGTGGGACTGTAGGAATAATTC
Source organism: Cuniculus paca (assembly GCA_004365215.1). Taxonomy (NCBI): domain Eukaryota; kingdom Metazoa; phylum Chordata; class Mammalia; order Rodentia; family Cuniculidae; genus Cuniculus; species Cuniculus paca. The sequence continues at coordinate 6,602 of RJWT010026752.1, read as the reverse complement.
TAAAGGACTGGACTTAAGAACCTGTGGGCATGGCTGGTGCCACAAAGCAAAGGAGAGAGCCTGTGATTGTAAACATTTGGAAATTTGTGGGGTTAAAGGAACAAAAAAACTTTTAATAAGTTTCTAAACCCTCAGACTTTTATCCCCCTCACCCCATCCCCAAACTTTCAAATCCATTTTAACTTGATGCCATACAGCAACAAATACTTTATTCTGTCTCACGGTTTTGTAGATCAGAGATCTAGGCAGGACTCAGCTGGCCATTTGTTTCCATGTTGAAATGCAGGAAGCCCTCCCTCCCTCACTTCTGCACCTTCAGCGGGCGTGACTAGGATGCTGGGCCCTGGTGCGAGGATCTAGATACCTCTGCTTGTTCTGTCCTGTGATCTAAACTTGCTGATCAAAACTTGAAGCTCTTACTTCTTTGACTATGAAAACCTACAAGATGATTCAGGGGAGGCCTGTTCACAAACCTCTCTGTACCATATTATGACCCCCAGTTGATGAGGAGAAAGATATATTTAAAGACTGTAATGCTTCTTTATGAATTCGTTTTATATTTGTATTCAGGTGTTCAAAAAGTTCACAAATAGGATATGTAGCCATTTGTACAATATATTTTTCTTAGACTCAAACTAAAGGGTAATGTTTCCTTTTGTACAATATTGTGTAAATAGTATTTCCAGATGCTTAGTGTGTTACCAGCCATGTCGTATCCATATTCATTATTAAAATTCTTCTATGCAGGGTGGGAGTAGCTAACTGGTAGAATGCCTGCCTAGAATAGAATGCACAAGGCCTTGGGTTCAGTTCCCAATACCACACCCAATTTTTTTTCTAGAATTCAAGTAAGTTTAAGATGTTTAACTGGATAGCATGAATGTAAGAAGTTTATAGTTTCCTCTCAGTGCCAGGAAGTCATCAGGCACTTGCAGAACGTATTGAGCATGGTGAGAAAGGAACACAGAGACGGGGTTTGACTCCCTGGGAAGCTTTCCGACTATTTTATTGCCACGGTGTGAGCTGGAGTGGAGCCGGTGCTGAGCTGTGCGGTGTGGGTGTTGGCTTGTGGTGGGAGCCTGAGGAGCTGAGGCTGGGCGAGGCTCGGTATCGCGTGAGTTCTGGGAGCTGTGCTCTCTGGGCGCGAGGCTTTCTAAAGGGTGTTTTGAAATGCCTTGCCAGAGAGAACCCTTGAAGTGGCTGGTGGTCTGTTGAGGTGCGCCTGGTGCCCGGCTCCGGCAGCGTTGCTGCCGCGCTGCTGGACAGTTCACGCACCATAACGTGGTACGGAGAGCTGAAGGTGGGACCCACCCCTGCCACTGTTGGGGCCGGGGGCATCTGCCATCTCTTTTCTCTCTGGGGTTACTAGGTTTTATGGAGGCCAAATGATAACGATCCAAGATGATTCCCAGGGTCCGGCGGCTCCTCAGCCCGTGCCTGCATGTTTCGCTGAGCTGTGGCTGGAACCTGTGATCGTGCCCATGGAGCAGACCGCTTTCATGTCAAACCAGCGGTTGGAAGCAAAACTTGAATGCCAGAGTGTTCCTCCCTGTCCCTTCATAAACAAGATCTCCGCACATGGGCTCTTCAGAAACCAATCTAGGAATCCTGGTGTGGTTTGGCCTTTGTTTTGTTTTGCTTTTGTGGTTTTTTGAGACAGGGTGTATCGATATAGCCAGTGCTGGCCTCAAACTTGTGACAGTCCTCCTGCCCCAGCCTCACATGCTGAGAGTACAGGTGTAATGCCAGCTGTCTTGCATTTTAATCATGGCTCTGCTCCTTGCTGTCAGATTGGCCAGATTGAGTTTTTGGCCTGTTGCTGAGGCTTTTCCCTGCCCAGACCCTTGCACCGCAGACGGCACTGCTTGTTCTCCCCGCCTCTTCCCCTGCTTGCCCTAAGGAGCCACCCAGTCTCCGAGCCACGTGGCGGACCACTGCTGGAGGCAGGGAGGCTGGCTCTGGCGCGGTGCCTCGCAGGCTGGGAGTTACAGCGTCTCCCTGGAGCCCCCCGACCTGGAAGGGCCCAGGGAAGGCCCACTCCGGGGTCACTGCGTCTTGGTTTCTCCACCAGCACATGGATGCACCACTGAGAGGCCTGGCAGTGTTGTCTGTGAAGTGTTCTCAGCGGCAAGGATGAAAAGAGCTATAAATACGAGGTCAGGGCAGTATTTTAAAAAAAAAGCTGCAACCACTTCTTTCTTTTGAAATGGAGAACCACAGGCAGATCAAAGGAGTGTCACTGTTGACTGCTGCTGTGGAGGTCTCCTCCCTCTGCCTGCTACAAAACCTCAGGGAGAGCCTACCGTGATTTTCACTGAGACAAGTTACACAAGCGTTTCCTGAACACCTTGAGTATCAGTGGTTCCCTTATAGCTTGTCATCTGCACTCCAAGGAAAAGGCAGCCTTGGGAGAAGAAATGCAAATGCTCAGGGAGAATGTTGCTTCCCTTTTCTCCGCTCTGCTGTTGACTACCGGGCTGCAGCAGCTTGCACAACAAATGCTTAACCTTGGCTGTGTCACCCTTCGTAGCCATGAAAAATGAGGGAGGAGGGGGGGTGGCAAAATTAAGCTTACGGGAAACAAACCTAATCAAAGCTGAGCAGTAACAAAGGGCACCAGAAACATTTTTACTGTATCACATCCCACAGGCTGGCCAAGAGCCTGGAATTTTCATTACAACTTTTCAAAGAAAGGGAGAGAAAGAGGAAAAAATATTTCACAAAAGCATTATCAAGGCCCCAACCCAGGATGCCCTGCTGTACAACCAAATTTTGTGTGAGGTCGGTTTTTCAGGGAGTCAAAAACCCAGCATGTGGAAACCAGCAGGTCTTTTATATAGTGGGAGGGGTTCTTAAAATGACTACTGTTTTGCACTGAAGTCTCCAGGCTTCACAGATCATTAAAGGTTTCTGAACCACAGAGAAAGAAGGGCAGAGTTGAGGAAATAAATCAAAAGTTCCTCGGGGATGCACAAATGCCTGCTTGGAATAGGCTTTCAGCACACATATACTCCACATTAGACATCCTCCCCATTAAACAACGGGAGGACTTTTCAAAAGAAAAGTAGGGAAAGATTCATTTTGTTTTAAGTAATATACTTTCTTTTTGGTTTAAAGATTATGTGTGTTGTAGAAAATGACTCCTGCTGTGAGTACTGGGGGGCGAGTTGGGGATGTGAATAAAAGCTGGTGAAACACTGTTTGGGGTTCCCTGAACAAGTCAAACTCTGTTGTAATGTTTTAGAGATAAGATGTGAGCTAGGAAAACTATGACATTTATTTCTTACCTTCTTCACCTAAGAACTGAAATTGTTTTCTCATAGAAAGAGCTCCCAGTTTTCTCATGCAAAGCCCACAGGCGAAGACCTAGGGAGACAGATCATGCTGTCTTCAAGGCACGGCCTCACTTGTGAGGCAGCTCCTGCTACCTCAGCACCAGCAGTGGGGGCACTGCATTCCAACACAGCAAACAGCACATACCTAAGATTTTGAAGGACTGCTTGCCTCATAAACTTTACTTCTTCGTTTAGGAGAGAGAGACCAGTCGAGGTGTTGTTTCCGGCCCGTTGAACATAGAAGGCCTTGATGTCGATTGACATCCTCTAATCCTAGAGTAGAAATATAGAGGCCAAATGATCATCCCAGTGAGACACCCGTAGACAGTCAGTGTCCTCGGCCGGGCAAATTCGCAGGTTTGTTGTTACTTTTGACCCTTGTCTTGTTAGCACGCAAATCCCAGCGTACCCCTCTCTATCCATCCAGCAGGTAGCCAGGGCCACAAATGGGTTTCACCAGACCAGTGAGTGTCTTTTAGGGCTCCCCATCTAATTCTAGGGTGAATAAACCTGTCTGTTGCAAACTAGTCTCCAACCTGTAAAGTTATGGAGTGGATACATTGCTTGGGGTGTCCATCCTAAGTATTTACTAGAGTAAGCCAGTGGGAAAAGGAGTGATTTCTCTATTGCCAACATAAGAGGGCCTTTCCACTAAGGTGTCCTGTAGCGGGAATTAACCACATACAATCATCATCAGCATAAATATTAACTTGCTGTTCTTCACTGAGTTATAAAGCCCTCATCAGAGCTATGAGTTCTGCTTGTTGGGCACTAGTCCCAGGGGCAGATGAGGAACATTGAAGTTTCTGATGTGAAGTCACTACTACATGCCCTGCCTTTTCTTGTCTCATTTTCTTGGAAGAAACCGCTACCACAGAAGAGGTCAAATGAGGGTCCATAAGGGGAGTTTCTAATAGGCCTTCTCCGGCAGTGTGCCTGTGGAGAATTACTTGTTCACAGTCATATCTTTGAGCCTCAATTTCTTTTTCTTTGGTAGAAAGGTGGCAGGGTTTAAGGAGTAACGTGTTTATGTGAACGGCTGGTCCTTCTAGAAGTAGAGCTTGGTATTTAAGAGGTCGACTGTCTGATAGCCATAAGCTCCCTTTGTAAGAAAGAGGTGCTGCCATGTTGTGAGGCATATATAGTGAGATCTTTGCCTAAAGTCAGTTTGGATGCCTCTGGTACCAGGAGAGCTATGGCAGCCACAGCTGTAAGCATGTGGTCCATCCTTTTGCTACAATGTCTAGTTCATGACTCAGATACCTACAGGCTGCTGAGCAGGTCCTTGATCTTGTGTCAGCATTGCCAAAACTGTGCCCTGTCTTCCATCAGCATACCGATTGGAGCAGTGTTCTGTCGGTAGGATCAAATTGGTGCTGGGGCATTTACGAGTGCTTGCTTAAGCTTCTGGAATGCAGCTTGGGAATCAAGTTCCTAGGTTAAAATATGCATATCTGCCTTTTGAGTCTCCATACCCACTTACCCAAAGATGATGAAAGCCCGTAATTCCTAGGAATCACCATAGCTGTTTTAGGTCTTGGACTGCAGGAAAGAAAGTATTGGTTTAATTCTCTCATCTCTCAGCCTTTGGATTCATTGCTTGGGGTGTCCATCCTAAGTATTTTACCTCTAGGCTTGTTATGGTTGATTCATTGTGTCAACTTGAGACCTTTAGAAGTCTAACTGAGAGACTCAGCAGGGAGCCAGGGTTCTTACTTTGTAAATATCCTCATCCTGTGCAAAGGAGGGCAAGGAAATTTTGTAAGTGCTGCACCCGCCCCTGGGTGGAGGAGGTGGTCTGGTGGCAGTTGTACAATATAAGGGAGGAGAAGAGGCTTGTGCTTCCCCCTTTTTGCTCTGGCTGCTACCTTGAAGTGTTGCCCCAGTGCCATGCCACCCTGCCTTGGAGCCAGTTTATACACTGAAATCTCCAAACAGTGAGCTAACCAAACCTTTCCTTGCTTTACTTTGGGTGTCAGATGTTTTGTCCCAGCAATGAGAGAAAAGTAACCAAGACAAGGCTACAAAGTTGTGCCCTAGACATTAGAGACCTTATATCCTCTGTCTGCTAGAAAATTCAGCAGAGCATATGTGCCCTCACTGGAGAGCTCTTCTGAGTGGCTGCATAATAGTGAATCATCTACATATTGTAGGACTGGGACTTGGGGGAAAATTCAAAACATGCCAAGTGCTGGGAAAGCACTTGCTAAAAGATGAGGGCTGTGTCTGAACTCTTGGGGAAGCACAGTCCAGGTTAGTTGAGAGGGCTGGTCGTGAGGATTTTTCAAAGGCAAAAAGAAACTGGGAATCTACATGTAAAGTAATACAAAAGAGACATCTTTGAAATCTTAACACTGAACACCACCTGGGATCTTCTGGGATCTGAGCAGGAAGAGTGTGCGGGTTAGGTACTACAGGATGAATGGCACTACTGCCTCATCTACTAATCTAAGGGCCCGCACCAACCTCCAGTCTTGTCTGGTTACTTTTCTCTCGTAGCTGAGACAGAATATGTGGAACCCAGAATTAGGGAAGAAAAGGTTTATTTAGCTCACAGTGTGTGGAGGTTTCAGTCCATAATCAGCTGGCTCCAAGGCAGGGTGGCCTGGCACTGGGGCAACACTTCAAGGCAGCAGCCAGAGCAAAAGGGGGAAACAAGCCTCTTCTCCTCTCTTACATTGTACACAGGCCACCCCACTCCCAGGAGGGTGTAGCACTCAAAATCTCTGTGCCTTCCTCTTGCACAGGATGAGAATATTTACAAAGTAAGGACCCTGGCTCTCTGCTGAGTTTCTTAGTTAAACTTAAAAACTCAAATTGACACAATGTATCAACTGTAACTGCTCTCCTTTGGGTTTTTGAACTCCCAACATTTGCTAGTTTTTGAGTGTAGCAGTGACTGTTACAGTGTTTGACTAGACCTTGTGCCCTTAAATTACCAATTATGGGCAATTAATCCTCTTTTAACTTTAGGCCTAAAGGTAGTATCTCCGGTGAGGAAAACTGTAGGATCTTTAAGATGTGTTTGTACCAGGCAGCTCTCATTGCTCTTTGTATTCTACCTTTAGTGCCCATACTTTAGAATTTATTTTTGTCTCCATGAGGTGGAGGCAGGGTATCTCACCCTGGTGGGTGCATATTACAGTATTCAAGCAAGATAAGATATCTCTCCCCAGGAGGGGAACTGGACTTTGAGGCATAATTAAAAAGGGACTGTATGAAAAAAACTACCCCTGTTACAGCCTAAGGGTTGAAAATAAGGACTGA
>RJWT010026751.1:0-15716 GCA_004365215.1 Cuniculus paca | reverse complement strand
ATCAGACACAGAAGCTTAAATGTCACCCGGCTTCTCTCACAGAAGAGACCCGAGTGTAAATAAAGAGCAAAATGAAAGACAGATGATAGGAAGTAGGGGGACGTTGGGAGCCACTGAAGCTGAAATTGAACACACATGCAGGACCGTGACATGGCCGGGGCATGGCCAACCCGAGCCGCCTCAAAGGACAAGATAAGGCCACAGCTGAGGACACCTGGCTCCAACCCCAATTAATAAGATAGAGACTGCAGCTGCAGGCACCTCACTCCTGTAGTGAAAGTCAACCTGGGATTGTCTCCTAAAATACTTCTCCTAAATTAATGGAATCTGTTACTTGGAAAAGTCCTCGAATGACTCCCAAGGTCCTGCTCAGTTACCTGTGTTTTCCACTCTAACCCCTTCCTTGTTTGAAAACAAAATATGGGCCACTGAGAGACATTCCCGGTCTCAGCCCCCAGAGTCTCGAGCTCTACTAGAGGGTTCTGACCCTCCTGGAGCCCTAAAATCGTACCACTTGTCTCATTTATTTAAGCCTTCGCCGTACACTGTTTGGGAGACTGGGGATCTCGGCCAGGTGCCACAGAGAGATGCACTTTTACAGAAGAGAGGACTGCTGAGCGTGGCGGCACCTGCTGCAATTCCGTCCCGCCCCACGCACCCAGCAGCCTCACACTTCCCCTCTTGTGCCTTCCGGTCCGCTCGCCACCTTAGCCGCCTGCATGGCTGGGGCCCCACGCGCCTAATGGCTGCAGCCCAATGCGTCTGTCCGACGACAACCCAGGCGCTGCCCTCTCTGGCCAGCTGCGTCTCCTTCCTCAGGGGGGCGCTCAGCCCTGGAGCATGTGCGCGTGTACATGGTGACCAGGGCTCCCGAGAGTTTTCAGGGAACAGCCTTGCCCGTGTCACGCGGGTGGCCCCGGGGACGCCGGAGGTGGCGTCGAGCCAGCCAGGGAGGGACTGGCAAGGCAGAGGAGTAGGGCTGCTGCAGGACCTGCTTGGGAGCCGGCTGGCGGCGCTGTGGCTCCCACGGGGTGAGGGCAGCCGGCGCAAGCCCCCCACGCTCAGGACTGAAGCCAGATGCGTCCGCAGAGCCTGCTCCTCTTCCCAGAAGGCGGTGGCCACCTGGGTGGGACACGGGAATGCTTTCTGCACGGCATCATTTGTAATGGGCAAGAAGCGGGGTAGAGCTCTAAAATCCGCCAACAGTAGGGTAAATAACGTTCAGGTGACGGAAGTCATCAGACTGGATGAGTCCCATAAACCAGGCTGAGCAAACGAAGCGGCCCCCAAACACAGGATTCCATTCATGGCAGGACCCAGGACGACTGCCTAACTTACGGTGCCTATGTGGATGGCAAGACAAAAAGAATGGGCCAGGTGTGGTAGCGTACACCTGTCATCCCAGCACTCAGGAGGCTGAGGCAGGAGAATCGCTGAGTTGGAGGCCAACTTGGGCTACATAGTGAGACTGTCTCAAAAAAAAAAGTCATCTGTGAACCCAGTGGTTTTGGCTGAAGCAGGAGGCTGTGGGGTAACTCAGTGGCTGGGCGTGTCACTACATGCGAGGTCCCGGGTCCAGTCCCCAGTCCTGCAGAAGAGGAGGAGAAGCACAGGGGGAAGAAGTCAAAGCCGTGACGACCATGGGGGTGGGGGCAGCTGTCTGGGCGTGGAGCGGTGTTGGCTTCCAGAACCGCGTGTGGCTCAAGGGTCCCGCACCCCCCCACCTGGTCTGAGTTGTGCCATGGCCTTGGAGCAGCAGCGCAGTGTGCCGGGTAACAAGCGGCCCTCTCCCTGGGCTCGGACCTCAGCCCTCACTGGCTTGCAGGGAGAGGCGCGGCCAGGCCTGCAGTCCGCCTGGGGAGAGCGTTCCGCCCCCAGGGTGGCAGGGGTGCCGACGGGTACTCGCTGTCCTCTCCTGTCTCCTGTGGGATGTTGAGGGCCATGGGGGTGACACGAGAGGGGCTGCGATGCCAGCAGCCGGGACAGGAGGCCGGGGACAGCTGGGGCACCAGGGGCGCCAGCGTTCCTGTGGGCTGCGCCACTGGGCTGGGGCAATGGGCAGGGCCGCCACACAGCGCCCTCCCTGTCCCTTTCCTACCCCGGTCAACTGCTGCCAGCCGGCAGGGCTGACGGCAACCATCACCTCCTCCAACCCCCCGAGAAGAATCCCGGTCACAGGAAGAGGCTGCAAACTGCGGCCAGAGAGGCCGTGCAGCCCAAGCCCTGCACAAAGGGGGCTCACCCTGTGCCCACCCAGGGACTTCCTGTCCTGGGGTCAGCAGTGGGTGGCTGGGTGACACGCAGGGGCGGTCAGGGGCAGTACAACATTCACCGATCCCCAGGCCAGAGCCCCGGCCGACGCCTGGGTGGTCCTGGTGCACGCAGTGACCGGAGGTCCCTGCCTGGGCTTGAGAGCCGGGCTGCGTCATCGAAACAGTGCCCGACAGCGACGTTTCTGCCAGTCACGGTGTCTGGGTTTTCTACTCTGCAACACGGGGGACAGCACGTAGGGAGGGTGTGGCCCCGTGTTCCGGCCTGCGGTGGCGTTGCCCAGTGTGGCCCTGCTGAGGTCATAACAAAGCCTCGAGTGTCTCGTCCGCACTTGTTTTGAAATCCCGGGGCATGAGACGCTGAGTCACTCCCAGGCCCGCGGAGCCCAGCCGCTGCCTCGGCTCGGGGGCCCCAGCCGGGCGGGGGACCCGGCCCTCAGGAAAGCCCCTTCCCACATCCCAGCGTTCGGGCTGGGCCGTGCCCCGGCCTCCTGGGCTTCCGTCCTGAGTTTGCGGGTGTGGGTTCCAGGGTGCATGTACCCTCGGGCAGTGACGCAGGGTCCTAAACTGGGTGCTGCCCGCAACAGCGCCGCACCCCAGCCCTTGTGTCCTTTTGTCCCTCGTCAGATGCACTACGCAGGCCGGGGCTGAGACTGCCCCCTGCCCAAACCCTGCCATCTGCCCCGACCGTCCCTGGGGTCACTGTGGCCCTGCTGGCGCCCCCAGATCAGCAGGCCAGAGCTCGGCGCGAAGGGGATGTTCTGTCTCCAGACAGTGGGCGCTTGTCCCTGAGCCTGGCGGGGCGCCGAGGCCCTGTGCCATGCGGAGGACGCCACGGGCTTTGTTCTCTCCGGGCCTTTGTTCCCGGCCCTTTTCCTCCTGCTTTGTCCTCTTGCTCGGCCCGGGCTCGGTCTCTGGTCCTGGTCCGCTTCCCCGCTCTTCCCCTCTCGCCCATGACCCCAGAGCCGCCCGCCCTTCTTGCTGCCCCGGGCCATGAACCGGAGCTGGTTCTGGACCAGGCTGCTCCTCCTTTGCCCCAGCCCAGCCCGCGGGGCCCAGCGCCTGGACTCCGGCCTGCCCTGCTCGTCCCTCGACGCCCCGAGAACCCGGACAGGGCAGCTGCCTGGCGCGGGCACAGCCAGCCTCCCGCTGAGCCTCAGGTGGCCAAGCGGAGGACCTCTAATTACCCCGCCTTGGCCCCGAGAACGTTTAATTACTGGGCGGCCCTGCCCTGGGAGGCGCTCCCACCTGACTGCCCGGCTGTGGCCTCGAGGACCGCGTCTCGCCATCCGTCAGACGAGCTCAGGCTCAAGGGTGTGGTGCACACCTGCGGAAGCCCTCACGGCCCCGCATGGCCAGCTGCTGGCCGGGACTGAAGGCGGTCACCCTGGAGAGGCCGGCCGCTGCCTCCCCGGTCTGCCCTTTGCACCAGGGCCTGCGAGCAGGTCTTTCCTCGGTTCACTCTAGGAGGCTGCAGGACAGACGGGCGTCTCCAGTGGCTCGGCCTCTGGGAGCCAGGGGGCCAGAGGATGCCTTTCCTGGGCCAGGATCCCAGCTCCTTGGGGCCCCCAAGCTCCCAGCTGGCCTGTCCACACTTGCGGGGGGCCAGCAGCAGATCCGGGAGCTGATCTTTCCTGACTCTGCCTCACCCAGCCTCCCCAATTCATCTTCACCCTCCACCCCGCCCCGTACCCCCCTGGACCCAGCCCCTGCGGGTCCCTGTGGAGCAGCTCCTGGGAGTGGCTCCCCTTCCCTGATAGGGAAGAGGCTCTCAGAGGCGGGGACCAGGGCAGTGGGGTCCCCAGGAGCACAGAGCTCTGTCCATGGTAGGGGCTTGGAGCGCTCAACCTTGGGGTGGTGGGGGGCCGGGGCATGCGGCAAGCGGCACCGGCTGGAGCAGGAGCTCAGGGCTCTGCTGTGGTCTCTTGGCGGGGGCTGTCACATCTCCACCTGCCCGCCGTCAGCCTGGGATGGACACCGGACGCCTCCTGTGCCCGAAGCCCAGGGCTGGGGCCAGGGACACCCCTGGGCTCTGTTGTGGGGACAGTAGGCAGTGGCCAACCGAGGCAGCCCTACCAGGACGTCCACCCCCACGCCGCCCAAGTCTCCAGATGCAGGAGGCAGGAGCACATACCACGTGGAGGACTGCAGGAGGACCTGTTCCCTGCTCCGGAGAGCTGCGGACCTTCTCGTCTCCAGGGGGGACACGACTGACATCGCTGGGATGCGCTCAGCTGCAAGGAACGGAAAACACGGGGAGGAAACCCCCGAGAGTGACCAAACTCCCGAAACCTGGCCGTCAGGCACTGTGCTTGGGAGCTGTCGCTGAGTGACAGAGACCGCAAAGCAGCGAAGGGGTGCCAGGTCGCGCCACGGCTCGCACCCCGGAAATCACTGGCTCGCAGGGGAGGCCTCTGGAGATGGAGCGGGCTGCCGACAGATGGTGGGGCTCCAAGGCCCCTGGGAGCGCTCTTCACCCCAAGTAGGGTCCAAAGGACAGGCTCCGAAGGACTCCAGATGTGCCCTGCTCCACAGTTGGACAGCACACTCTTGGACAGAGTTAGGGAGGGGCCCTGAACCCCAGCTCTTGACACGTGCAGAACATTGGAAGGGACCAGCTGTGGGTTCCTCCTCTTCAAACCATCTGGAGCCGTACAGTGTCCTCTGTGTGGACACACCCGGGCCACCCCACTGTGACAGGAGGAACGTCCAGTCCTGGGCGTGGTCCTGCCAACTGCCAAGCTGGCCCGAGGGGCTCCCTGGGCCAGAGGTTCGCGTCTCCGAGTGCATGACGTTGTCATGACATTGTCAGACTGGGCCGAATTGCCCTCCAGACCTGGGAGAGGGTGGACAGTCGCACCGGGAGTCCCAGAGGAGGCCGAGGACCACTGCCAGGCGGACGGGATGTGGCTGTCTGCTGTGTGACGTGGACACTCGCCCTGCGCCCGGCAGGGACGTCTGTGGTTCTAACTGTGAGCTGTCTCTTCACCTCTGTGGTGTGCTCTCCTTGTTATTTTAACTTTATAAAGAAAAGAGGAAAAGGAAAAAAAAAAAAAGAAAAGAGGTTCATTTTAGCTCCTGGTTCTAGAGATGTGAGGCTCAGGACCATATCCGTGATGGCCCTCTGCTCGCAGAGGTCCAAGGTGACACAGGGCATCTCATGACCAAGGACAGGCAGTGTGTGTGTGTGTGTGTGTGTGCGCGTGTGGCAGCAGTGGGCTCTGATGCGCACGAGTCTGAAGTTCTGGTGACACTGAGCGCATCTCTTTTTCTTGTGCTGCTTGCTGTGCTCTTGGACCTGAGAGTCCAGAGCCCAAGCCGGATGAGAAGCCTTGGCCTCTGCTTTCCTCTGCGCGTCTACAGTTTGAGCTCCGAGTGGTGGACTGAGGTCCCTGGTCCTTGTGTGTGGCGTGAGGCGGGGTCGCGTCTCCGTCCCGCACGTGCGGCTGCCCATCGCCCCGCCGAGGAGTCCTCTCTCTCCTGGCCATGCGGTCTTCTGCCCTCCTTGTGTCAGCTGCCTGCCGTGTGGCTCCGCTCCTGGGCGCTCGCTGGGGTCACTGGTCTATGTCGGGAGCTTTCGAGGCCCGGGAGAAAGAGCCCGAAGGCCACAGCCCCAGCTCCGCGGCGAGACAAACGTAATGACGCAAACGTGCTCCTCTCGCAGCGCGGCACTGACCTGGGCAGAGCGTTTTGGGATTCGCAGCGGTTTGACCCAAAGTGTCCTGTCCGCACCCTGACCGCTGGGCGGCTGCGGCTTCTGCATTGCTCCCGAGGGGACCCTGGCCTGGGGAGCCGCTCGCCCACGTGACGAAACGGTGTCTCCTCCTCCAGCCGGCTGCCCAAGGCCGATAAGCACCGACCGACTCCTTGAGGCCGGGCCAGGAGTCACCACCCCGGGGCACTGGAAGCGTCACCTCTCACCACGCCCTTCCCGGGCCCCTGGGCTCGCTCCTAAAACGGAAGGCTGAGTCCAGCTGCGTATGGGGGCAGGAGAAAGCCCCTCAGTGCCCCGTGGTAGCAAATGGCAGCCGGCGTTCAAGACTGGGTCTCGATGCCCACGCCCTGCTTTGTAGCCAGCTGGCCAGGCGGACTTGGGGCCAGCGCTCCCGTTCCCTCCTACGTCTGTCACTGGACAACTGCGGGTGGGCAGGAGGACACGGGGAGCGAGGGCAGGAGGAGGCCCTCGTGGCCCTGAGGGGTAGCTTTCTGTGCATTGTTCCTTTCTCAGATGGCCGAGGAGGCCTGGCCCGGAGGCTGCCTTGGCGCCGCGCACGCACAGCCTGTCTGGTCCCGGGAATGCCCGTCCCACCTGCCGTCTCTCTGACCATCCCTGGGGTGATGGCTCCTTTGAGAGCTGGGGAGCAAAAAGGGCAGAGCCTCTTTTGGGGGTCACTCTTTAGTGTCTGAGTGCTGTGTCTCTGGCCAGACCTTGGGGACACAGTGACAGACACATGGCGAGGTCCTGTGGCCCATGGGTGTGGGTGGTGGCGGCTCAGGGGAAGTGAGGCTGTGCTGGCTGTGGGCAGAGGCAGCTGTGTCCACTTTCGCTTCCTCTGGGAACCCCGCGCTGGGCCTCCGAGGCTTCCGCTGCAACGGCGTCCTCAGCCCATCAGACCCAAGGCCCGGCCTTCTCCAAAGAGCAGGGCGCCACTGGGCTCCAGGGAGGGGCCGGGGGCCCGGCAGAGAAGCAAAGGAGTCGCCCCGGGCAGTAGGAGGCGGGGCTGGATGAGGTGCCCTGCGCCCCCTCATCACCCTCCAGCGCCCCCTTGCCCGCAGTTGTGCAGGATGGATCTGGCTGCTAGCGGGGCTGGCCAGGCCACCAGGCACCACCTGGTCACTACCCCAGGCGTGGCTCCCCAGGCGTGGCTGCTGGGACAACTTCTGAGGTCTGCTGAGATCCGTTGAAGAGCACAGAACCCGCGGCCACCCCCTCCCCTGCGGCTCCTCTACCCTCTCCCTGGAGGAGAACTTGCAAAACAATCTGCAGGCCAGGTCCATCCCCCGGGAGCTCACTCGGCTGGGGACCAGGCAGGCGGCACCCAGGGGACTGGGGCGCTGGAGTCACAGCCAGGGCTGGCAGCAGCCCAAGGGGGAGGCCACCCTGTGTTGCTACCAGCCATGGGCTGGAATCTCAACCCCAGGGTCAGAGGGCGCTGCTGCTGAGAACCCCTGCTGGGATGCCCGCCAGGGCCAGCTGGCCTGTGGGTGTCGCACGGTGCATGAGGCACAGGCGCCAGCCGGCCCCCAGAGCTTGGACCAGGTCACGGTCTTCTTCCCTCCACGTCCCTCTGATCTGGGAGCCTGGCCCTCGGCCACTGAGCCTGACCCAGACGAGCCAGCACTGGGCCAGGCCGCGCCCCCTGGAGTCCCCCAGCTTCCCATGACTCCGGTGTCGTTAGAGGTGCAGAGAAGACGCTCCAGGCCCTGAAAGCCACTGGGGCCACGGTTTCCGGGCCACCGTAACTGATGGTGCTGAGACTTGGCCACCTCTGGGGCTGTGCAGACCTCAGCACATCCAGCTAAGAACAGCTGTTCGGCAGTGGGGAAAGGGCTGCAAAACGGAGAGACCCGCAGGCGCCCGATGCAGTCACAGCCAGGTGAGGAGGCACACGCCTGTCACCCCAGCATCCAGGAGGCTGGGGCAGGAGGACTGCCACGAGTTCAAGGCCAGCCTGGGCTGCAGTAGTGAGACTGTGACTCAAACACACACAAATAAACATACAAACAAATAAAATAGTAAAGTTCAGTCACATATGTCATCAGCTCTCACAGGGACCCTGGAGTGAACCGAGAGGGATCACGCAACAAGTGCCGCTGCCTCGCTGGAGAGGGGAGTGAGGGGCCCCTGCCTCCCGTGGTCCTGCCCAGCCCTGGTTCCCCATACCCATGGTCCACACTGCGCACAGCACACCCTTAGAAAGTAACCAGCCTAGTGCAGCCTGCCAGAGGGCAATCAGCAGACTCGCCCTTCCCCTCTAAGAGTCCAGCCTGTCTTCTGGAAAGCGTATTTGTTTATTTATTATTGAGGTGGGGGTCTCACTATGTGGTTCAGGCTGGCCTCAAACTCACAGTGATCCTCCTGCCTCAGCCTCCCAGATGCTGGGATGACAGGCAGGCACCACTTTGCCCACTGGAAAGTACTTTCTATTTCTTTGTATACTTAAAAAAAGTGGTGGCTCCTCATTAAAGATCTGTCCAGTGGTCAGCTCTCCCACCCTTTCCTCCCCACCAGGACTTGCATTCCAGTCAGGGAAGTCGAGGCAGGGTGACTGATTCTCTCCTGCAGACTGGCAGGCCATGGAGCCGCTGCCTTCCTGCCCTCCTGTTCCTAGAGTGTGTGTGTGTTCACGTGTGTGTACACGTGTGTACACACAGACTTCTTCCCCTGGGCACAGATTTTCACAGCACTAAATCAGACATGACAGGAAGTAATGTTTTTAAGATGCTCTGGTGGGTGAGCAGCTGGGGGCTAATAGCTCTGCCTGTCTCAGGAAGAAGGTTCCTTCGGGGTCTGCTAACCAGAGTTCGAGTCTCCCCAGACCCCAACCTTTGCCTCTGACTTGACACTCGGGCCTGGAACAAGGGGTTTTGTTGTTGGTTAGGGGCCTGCTGCAGCCCAGAAGTCCCCTTGGCAGGGGGAAAGAATCAAGGTCTGTACAAAGGGGATGAGGAGTGCTGGGGAAAAAAAAAAAAGAAAAGAAAAACAAAGGGAATGAGGAAAGTCGCAATTGTGAAATTGTGCTTTTAGGGGAAACTGCAAAAACAACAACAGAAAACCCCACACCTCCAGGGCACAAAAGTTACTCAAACCTGTTTCCCTACCAGGAAACTCCGGCCCAAAACAATTCCCGAGGCAGTGAAGCCACTGTGGGCCGGGTGTGGTTTCCACCTGCGAGCCGCGGATACCAGGTCTGCACCCTGCGTCACCCGTGAGGACACCATGACCCAGCGAACCCCGGCCTGACCACAGTGCTCCCCTCCCTGAGGGCCCACGCTCCAGTGTCTCTGCCTAAACTGGGTGCGGGGCGCACCTGTCACTCCAGCACTCGGGAGGCTGAGGCAGGAGAATCGCCAGGAGTTCAAGGCCAGCCTGGGCCGCATAGCAAGACCCTGTCTAAAAGAACAAAGAGCAGAACCACAAAAATTCTGTCTAGGGAACCTGTTTATGCCTCTCGCTGCACATCTGGAAGACTCTTGGTGCTGGAGGGCAGCTGTGTCAAGCAGCAGGCCCGGTCACGAGTGTGGCCAGGTGTGGGCCACAGGGACCAGGGCTTGGGGTCACGCTGAAGCTGGACAGACTTCAGCAGAGGTGTGGGCAGCGCCCCCGAGGCGGGGCGGGCGGGGGAGCGCCCCTAACTCTGACGATGCCAGAGCTGCCCAGGCCAAGGGACCCAGGCCCAGGAAGTGCTTGCTGAAGGCAGCAAAGGGCCCAAGGGAATTTAAATGCACAAAGGAACGCAATGTAAACGACTGGTAAGAGTGTCTCCCTGCGCGTCTCGTCTCGGGCGGTGTGTACGGCTGGAGTATACGCGGACGCTAGCATTTTGAACTTAAAACACCCGCCTCTGAGATCAAAACGGCCAAGGCGCTGAAACTACATGAAACAACACTCGGCCCTGCTCAGGGTAAAAGAAATGCAAGTCGCCCCAGGCGCTCCCGCTCAACCCTCAGACTGGCTAAAGTCCAAAAGTTAAACGAAATCCTCTCTTGTCCTCCAGTGGGGAAAGCAGCTCTCGAGGTGGCCGTGGGACTGCGATGTAGGACTGTCCTGGGGCGGGAACCAGGCAGCGTGGGTGCCTCCCCTGGGGACCCCTGAGAGCGACACAGAGAGACACAGGGACGAGGCTCTGCGTCCAGCTCCACGACAATGGCCCAGCCTGGAGGAGGCTGGGTGTTATCAGGAAAGGCTAAGGGAAACCAGCAGCAGGGCCCTCCACTGCAAGAAAGGGCAAGAAAGACACACAGCGGACAGCCAGCCTCGGGCCACCTGTCACCAGAGATAAGCAAGGTGGACAGGAGTGTGCATCATGGGCTCAGAAACAGGTATGTAGCTAAGAAGGGAGGGTTGTGTGTATATGTATTTTGTTGTTGTTGTTGTCTTTTTGAGTCAGGGTATCACCATGCAGTCCAGGCTGGCCTCAAACTTGCATTGATCCTCCTGCCTCAGCCTCCCGAGTGCTGGGATTACAGGCATGCCCCACCATGCCTGGAAAAATACACATATTTTTAAAACTGTGACTACATGTATCCTTACAATTAAGAAATAATAAACATCAGTGGTTTACACAGACATTAGATTCTTTTAAATGTATCTTATTTTTTAGATCTGACTTTGTCTATGTATATATCTATTTTGTGTTACATTTTAATCTTTAATATTTAACATTATTGCGCTAAGATTTTTTCCCTGAGCCAAGAATAGAATATTAATTACGTAAAAATACATATACAAAAGTCCTCTCTTTTCCCAGGGGTGTGAAAAACCAATCCAGTGAATCTTCTAGAACAGTCAATAAAAACTGAGTATGGTGTCACACACCTGTGATCCCAGCACTCAGGAGGCCAAGGCAGAAGGATTGCTGCAGGTTTGAGGTCAGCCTGGGCCGCGCAGTGAGTTCAAGGCCAGCCTGAACTACTCTGCAAGACCCTGTTTCAAAAACAAAAAAGAGTAGTCAAGTCTTTCTTTTATTATAATGAAAATCTTTGACATTGTATATATTTGACATAATGATTAAATCAAGTTATTCCGAGAAGCAATTTCTAGGCTGGGTGTGAGGTCCATGGTAGCACAGGCTGCACAAGCTCTGGGCCCTGGGTTTGTTCCCCCAGCACCCGGAAAGCGAGCAGCCAGAAAGATGGAGAAAAGGACAAGAAACCGCCAACTGCAGCACATGAAATGACGCGCAGGCCCTGTGTGGAGCGCCGAGTGGGCAGAGCCACCCAGCTCTGGGTGACCGGACACAATCCTCCAACCGGGGGCCCTGGGTGGACAGCAGCAAAATCAGGAGCATCTTTCCGTGAGGGTCGTCAGGGTGGAAGGGACGTGGTTACCCTCAGAGCGATGCGTGCACACTGGAGAGAAACGGAGCCAGACAAGCTCTTAGGCAGCTTTGATCGCTGGGAGCTGAAGGTGTGAGAAACGCTTCAGGGTGAAACCTGCGAGGGGGAGCTCCTGGTGGAAGGGAACCGCGTCTGCCTAAGAGAAGGGCTCGGCAAGGCGGACCCCCTCTGCAGAGCTCAGTCTGTGCCTGCGCCGTAGACGGCGTCTCCTGGCCTCCAGCATGGACCCCCGGCCTCCGATCGGGACCCGCATGCGACGCTGCTACGGTGAGCTCCAGGCCCCCACGAGCCCTTTTGGGTGCCCGCATGCAGTCGGCCCCTCCGCGCTCTCCCACACCCGACCCCATGGGCGGCACCCCGAGCCGGCCTTGGAACCCTCCGTGCATCTGCACGCCGTGCAGTAAACGCGCGTCTCCAGCGTGCGCTCCAGGATCTGGCTGCCGAGAAGCCTGGGTTACGGAGAGCCACAGAGCAGCAGCGCCCGTCCAGTGCGCTCTCCGCGGGGCGTGGGGACTGGGCTAACCGTGGGGTCCCCGGCCCAAAGCAGGACGCGACCCCACCAGGACGATGTACCAAAGACCTCAGGCTGGGTCTCCCCCAAGCTCCCTCTGTGCGTCTGGCGGGTGGATGGTGACCCCACACGCCTGCCTGATAGGCCCGACAAGCTCACCCCTGCGGGCTGGGTCGGCCCCTGGGAAGCTGACGGGCACGGCCGTCTGGAGAGAGGGGCTTCCACAGGTCCGGGTGGCTGTCGGACAGATCCAGGGAATGGGGGGCCGGGAGCCCTACTCATGGGGTCCCCAAGACCCGAGCCCAGGCTGGCTGCCCCATAGGAGTTTGTTAAAGCGGTGGATTCACTGTCCAGCCCTCCTGCCCAGCCTTCCCTCCGTATGTGAATTTCAGGTATGGAGTGTGACCCCAAATGCAGAGTTGTTGAAGTTTTTAAAAAATTATTACAGTAAACGACACAAAGCCAGGATTTCCCCTCAAGCCCTCCCCCTGCTTCAGAGACAGCACCCCATGGACCGCGCGGCCTCCTGCAGCAGCCCTGGGGTGCTCCTTCCCGGGGTCTTCGGTCACCCTGTCCTGGTCCCTGGATGTCCAGAGTGGATCCAAGTTTCCTTGTCACGGTCCTTCTGGCTCTGAGGGAGAGACGGAGGTGGCCTGGTGTCGGAGCCAGTGAATGAGGCGGACAATGAGGCAGACAAGGACACAGCGTCCCATTTAATTTGACTGAAGTCACCATAAATGGGTAATTAATTAATGAAAGGTCTCAAACATGGTAAAAGTACCACAGTGAGGAACACAGCACGTGGACCCTCGAAAGCCTTGCCCTCCCTTGGAACACACTGATCCTATCATTTTTGGCGACGCGTCTTCTACCATAATAAACTTTCAAAACTGTAAACGCGCTCTCTGACTTTTCCATCACTCCTCGCGCACATCCCGGCACACGCGCGCTGGGACCAAGTCCTTCCCCACTCACCCCTGTGCCAATGTTGCCGCAAGTCCATACCCGCCCGGGGGCGCGGTCAGCCCCCCACGCACTGTCCACACTATCAGGAGGAGGGCGGCACAGTCACGGTGCCGTCTGCAGGCCCTGTGTCCTCCTGATCTGAGGCCGCCTCAGATGGCGGAGAAGGCGGGGCCGCCGTGCAGCCCTTCATTATTAGGACCCGGCCCTGCCGCCAGGACGACAGTGGCTGCCGGACGCCAGCGTCGCCACAGTAGGTGACGCGTTCCCACCATGACATCAGCGGGCACTGGGACTCCCCAGCCCATGACACTGCTGTCACGGACACGGGTCCCCCCGAGGGCGCCCTCGCCTCCTGGCCCCTCGCGCTATCACCTCCCTCCCTCCGCCTGCCCAGGACACCGGACACCCACAGCCTGTCCTACACCTGCTCCTGCCTCTGGAACCCAGGGGCCAGCAGCAGGGGACCATGAGGAAAGCAGGCTGTCGGGGTCCCGCGGAGCCCCGGCCACTGCGCTGTCCTCTCTGGTCCTCAGTCTTCCTCTGGCCCGGGCCCCAGCACGGAGCTGCCCCTGGAGCAACTGAATGAAGAACTGAGCGGTCTCAAAGGTTCCTTCGGGACTCCGACACTCTGACCCGGAGGAATTGGTCACCAAGAGCTGATTTACATGATTTAAGCCGATTGAACAATGTGTTGCAGGTGGTGGGAAAATCGTGTCCTCTCTGGGTCTGGGGATGGGGCAGCTCCACTTTGGGGGCACTGCCCAGAGAAGTCTAGACTGATTTTCGGATGGGGCAGGGGCTGGGAAGTGTCTGGACCCAGGGTGAGCACCAATGCTGGGAAAACGAAAATATCCGCATTCCTTGGCCTCTACATCAGCAGCCCCCCGAGGAAAACACTGAGGACACCGTGTGTGCAGGCGGGAATCAGTGGTGCTCAGCCTAAGTAGCGATGCCAGAGTCCGGGCCCAAGCGCAGTTGTCCACTGCCAGGACGCTGCATTGCTGCTCCTCCAACCCGGTTGTCCCAAGGCCCCTGGCTTCCTCCCCCGGCCCTGCAACCGCCACACGCTCCCCATGAGGGAAACTGGCCACCAGCAGCTCAGGCGCCGGGAGCCATGGCCATGATGTCACTGTCTGGTGTCCGGGCCTCAAACCTGAGGGCCTGGGAGAAGGCCGAGCAGGGCTCCCTCCCAGAGGAGGGGACACAGGGAACCAGCCGTGGGCCGAGGGCCGACGGCCCTGGCTGCAAGAACAGGAAAGGCAGGCAGTGCTGGGCCCAGGCCAAGTCCAAGGAAAACACAACCGGACCTTGCTCTGCGGGGTCAGGTGGGGATGTGGGGCACTGCCATGGCCAAGAGGGGCAGCATGGCAGCCACCATGGTGCGGGGGCAGAGGACAGCAGGGACGGAGCGGGCGCTGCAGGCCGGAGCTTCCAGTCAGGGCTACGGTCTGGCCAGGTCCTCTGTCCCTGCCCCTGCCCTGTCCCCAGTGAGGGGGAGCCCTGGAGGGCTGGGGAGAAGCACCAGGCAGGAGGGGCCACCAGGAGTCACAGTCGTGTCCCCAGGGCAGGGGGCCCAGGCAGGTTTTCATCAGAGGAGAGAGGGGACACAGGACAGCGAAGGCCACCCCTGCAGGCCCTGGAGCAGAGCAAGGAGACTGGGCCCGTCCTTGATTCTGGGACATCTTCTGCCCTGGCCCTTGCTGGGGACACTCAGGGGTTCCTGTGCCAGGTGGCCACCTGCACCCCACCACTGGGAGGAAGCCACACACACCGGCCACTCCCGGGCCACCTCCACCTCCAGCCTCAGCCTCTTTCTGGGGCCCGGCCCCTCTCCCTGTCCTCCCCACCCCCCGCACAGTCTGGGATCCCCAGCTAGAACCGCTCTCCAGGTCTCAGCCTCTGCCGCACGCAAGGCCTGGTGCAGACCAGGCAGGGGTCTGCACTGTGAGAGGCTGAGGCAGCGTGGCCCCTGCCGCGGTGTGCAGGGTGCTTTTCTCCCCTCTGCCCTCGGAGGCTGCTCCCCAGCCGCCTCCTCTACTGAGCAAGGCTGCTCCTGGCCCAGCTGAGAGCACTGCTGAGCCCGGGCACGGTGGCGCCCAGTTGGGGCAGTGGGATGTGGCTGGGCAGTGGCTGACGGTCTGTGCCGAGGGTACTCAGGCACTGGGAGGCCCGGGTCCAGACACTGCGACTCGGGCATCAGAGCTCGGAGAACCCAGCTAGGGGCCAACCAGCAGCCTCGGGATGTGGGCAGATGCCAGCCTGAGGGGAAGGAAGGCCACAGCAGGCAACAGGGAGAGGGGCCTGGCCCAGGCAGCCCTGCAAGCTAAAGGCAGAGGCCAGGTGCCCCTGGGAGCAGGCTGCCTCCAGGGAGACTCATCTGATGCGGGGACTGCACGGGCCCCGGGCTGTGTGGGCATCTGGGGACACAGGTGACAAGGAGCTCAAAGTCCAGAGGGAGAGCAGAGAGCAGGTAGCCAGCAGCAGGACGGAGGTGTGGGGAGGGGCCGCAGCCTGGGAGGAGAAGAGGCCAGCCCTGGACCCCCAGAGCCTGAGTCCAGCTGGCCTCGTGGGCCTCTGGAGAAGGTTTCGGGACACACCGAGTCACAGCTGCACCATGCAGAAATGTCCCCAAATCTGACTGAGTGGTGTTTTTTCCAATTCCTGGATTTCCACACTTGAGCTTCCTGTACACTTAGGGAACCCCCTACTTACGAAACGCTGGCCCCGGGTGAGGCTGCGCTAACTCACCCCAGGCCAAACCTCGTGCACGTCCAGCCTTGGACCTGCCTCCCCGGGACCCACCCGGGGGTGCCGTGCATCTCCCCGTCTACTCCCAGCCTCACCCTCATCGTCTTTAATGAAATCGAGATTCAGCCAGTGTGTGGGTGGCCCTGACCTCCTCCCTCATC
>RJWT010026750.1:0-15722 GCA_004365215.1 Cuniculus paca | reverse complement strand
TCTATGCCACGATATCTAAATCACATAATATAGGAAATGTCACTGATGTGGTATGTAAGTGAATATCTGAAGGATGAAAAGAGCTCACAGAAAAGAAGAAAAGAGGGAAAGCTTGTGTAAAGACCCTAGGGGGTGAGTAGAAAAGAGTATAAAGAAACCAAATGTGTTTAAGAAAATGTAAAAGACCATTGTAGTGAACGCATAGCTTGAAAGGTCCAAATGGATGCGAGATGAGGTTGAGTTTAGACAATAGGCTAGGTCAGATCAGGGGAGGATTTGGCAGCTAAGAGGTGGGTTTCATTCTAAATTGAAGCCACTGTAAGATTATTTACAGCAAAAGAGGGGAAATCACTCACCAGAGAGTAACCCTCGCTGCTCTGTGGAGGGTTAGGAAGACAGGAACAGAAGTGAGAACAGCAGTATGATAGATTCATCAGTGAAACACAAGAAAAATCAAGGTGGCTCAGAATTCTTGGTAGAAGTGAAGACAGAAATTTAAAAAACAATATTCTGGAAGGAGAACTGACAGGATGTGCTTATGAATTTGGGTGGGAGATGTGTAAGGAAAAGTGAAATCAAAGGTGATTCTTCTATTTCAGGCTAGGGGAATTGAGTACATTTCCTAAAATAAAAAATGGCTCTGAGAATGAGAGAAGAGACCCATTGAATAAAAATTTTACTTTGGGACTTATTTCAAGAAAAAGGTGGGTTGAATAGTTCTGGTCTTGAAAGTAAAAAGAGGAGCTAAGGAAAACATTTCTAAATCCTTTTCAAAGGAGTGAGGATTTGCAGGATCACAGTCATGGAAAACGAATCATCCAAAAACAGGATGCTGACAATTGAGTCCCACTCTTTCTCTCAAATTTTTTTGCCATGAAAAACCTTGAATCTTTATTTTCAAAGTGAATAATAAGATAAGAAGTATATTAGAAGTTGTGAGAGATTCATACTTCTAAGAGGACAAAAATGTGCTGTATTTCATACCAAGGAAGATACTTGGTAACTATCTCCATCTTTCTGTTGGTGCTACAAAGATCAAAGCTAAGGAAAAGTCAAATCAGAAGAGCTGAGACCTCATACAGACTGGTTCAGATTCAAATTATGCCAATTTCCATGTTAATTAGATGATACAAGGTTGTTAATAAGCTTTAATTTAGTTGACCACCAGAAAAAATGAGAAATCCTTACTAGAGAAAGATCAAAAACAATTAGGGGTTCCAAAATACTTCTAGAAATTGTGGAATGCAATTATCTAGTATTCAACAACTACCAATAAGTGGTCAAAATCAATGAAAAAAAATGGGAATAGTACAGATAATAGGAACAGACCCACAGAATATCTTAACTAAGAAGCTATCAGACATGAAAAAGTATGAGCAATATGTACAGGAATTTAAGAAGAAAAAATTTAGAAGAAAGTGTAAACATTTTAAAAAATTAAGTGAAAATTAATTTAAAAAATATAATAATAGATATTAACTCTGTGAGTAATTTTAATAGTATTTTAAACAGCTGAAATGAAATTAATGAAATAAAACAAGATGGGAGAAAATGCATGTTGTAGAACTCTTAAAAAAAAATTAAGTGAAGTACAGAAAGTAATACAGAAACCAAAGGAGACAAGAAAGGTTCTAACATACAAGTAGTTATAATTACAGAAGGAAAAGAGAGAAAATGTGACAGAAAAGCTTATCGAGAAAATAATAACTAAGAGATTCTAAAAACTGACAAAAGTCATCAAACCACAAAATCAAGAGACTGAACATTAGCAAATATACCCAAAGATACAAAAAAAAAAAAAATTCACCAGAGCTAATAGTAAAAAGTTCATTTAACACTTAAGAAGTCAATGTATAGAATTTAGAACATTAATAGAATTAAAGAAAAAATAATATAACACTTTAATAGATGTGGAAATAGAGTGTGATAAAAATAGCAGGCAGTGATTTTTAAAAAACTTGCTTAAGGAGCAGACTAAAAAGTTAGGAAGTAAAGAGCAGATTTATACAACATGATCAATTGCTAACACAGTGTGAGCACAATAGATGTGGAAAACACATCTTCTATAGAATATTTCAGAATGAAAATGAGGTTTGCTCAGAAAACAGCAAATGTTTCAATTTTTTAGAATCATGGTGAGAGACACGTTGCCATTAACCCCTCTCAAAATACTCCCTTTCTCTTTGAGCACACTTACCTATTCAAAACATTTGTAGCAGTTTCTGTCAAATAAAAACTTTATGGTGTGCCTTCATCCACCTTATTCCCAAGATTTGGTATCATGCAACTTGTGGATCTTCTTTAAGGTCAAAATGACCATGAAAGGTAAATGTTTGGAACTAATTCAAGACACCAAGGCAGCCAAAAAAAGACACTCACAAGAGAAAACTTCAAGAACTGCTTCAGGAAGTGTCAAGAACAGTGAGATGAGTGTGTTCAAAGTGTGTGGGAGAGTATTTTGAGGTGGGTTAATGGCAATGTGTCCTTTACTATAGTTTTTTAAAGAATTTAAACATCGCTATATTTTTGAATACATAGAAGAGACAATTAAAACTAAACAAATGAAATAGTTTAAACAACTGAAACAAAGAAATCTAAACAAAATTATAATGGAAATGTTACTTACCAAACTTATGGGATTTAACTGAAACCATGCTTCAAGGAAAATTTATAGCTTTAAATGTATATATAATAGAACAGAAAAATGACTAAAAGTCAGTAATTTATCTATTCATATCGAGAAATTAGGACAAGAACAGGATGATGAATCCAAA
The DNA here is from genome assembly GCA_004365215.1 of Cuniculus paca. NCBI lineage: Eukaryota > Metazoa > Chordata > Mammalia > Rodentia > Cuniculidae > Cuniculus > Cuniculus paca. Next base: position 12,948 of record RJWT010026750.1, on the reverse strand, counting down.
GAAAGAAAAATGTAACAATGAACATAAAAATAAAAATCAAAATAATTGGAAATGGAATAATGGCTTTTTAAAAGAATAATAGAACAAATGCCTGGTAGGACTAAAGAAAGAGAAAGAAGACTCAGAGTGAGAAAACAATTTCTGTAGTGAAAAGAGAGATATCAAAAAAATCCTACTAACTCCAAAAACATGGAATATAATCAGCTTTGTGCCAATACCCTACTATTGGGGCAAAACGAATGCACATCTAGAAGTATACACTTACCACAAATAACGTGTGTTAGTGATGAAGTATTTATGCTCATAAAAATTTATCTTCGTTTTCTAAAAAGCAATGTATTTCTAGTCTCCTGATTGCTGACAAAACAGAATCAAAGAACCTTCTATGGACTGCAAACTGTGAGTGATTCCTCCTGAGTCTTTGCCTTAGCTTTTCAGAAACAGTTGCATGACCAGGAGCAGGAGAATTTGTTGGTGGTGGTGATGTGGTTTTCTCTCTGAATTACCTCTTCCTTACTCAGAAGCCATAGCACTTAAGACTCATGAAAAGACTTGAATGCTAGATTCATTAGCAAATGTCAATACCAAGTCCCTAAAACATTCCAGGCAATTTCACTCACTTCTCAAAGTGTGGAATAGACCTATGTATGCCAGGAACTCAAAGTTTTCTTTGTGAATGTAATGATGAAGTCATTAGAGTATCCCCCACAAAGAACCTCAGAGGTCAAACTATAATAATTATCTGGAAGTCAATAGATGATAAATAACATCAAAGTACTGTAACCCAAACAGTTCTCATCAATTTTGAACTTTATTTATATTCCCAACATCTAGACAAGTTCCTAGCACAGAGTAAACCCTGATTAATTCCTTGTTAGATGAGCATCACATGTAGGGTGAAAAGGAAATGTAAGCTGAGGAGTTTTGAAGATATCTAATATGGACTCAAATCTATAAATCTAAAATTGAGTTATGCTTCAACTTGTAATGTCATTACACAGTTCACTAAATTTTGAACAAAATATAACTAACCCTATTTTCACTGCCAGGAGTAATAAGTCTGTTACCCGACAAAGAGCTAACTTATGAAGTTCACCTTCTGCCGATTTATCAGATTTAGGTTAGTATACTTTCAGTTGAACTGCTGAATATACTAAACTAAGCTCAAAATTCATTCCAACTCCATTTTTTCAGACCCCAGAATACATTTCAAACTCAAGACTGACTGTCATCATTTCTTGTTCCACCCAGACTAATGAGCCAATCCTTTCCGTAGTAACTGAAAAAAGGAATGGAAAGAAGTGAAATAGTCCATAAAAGTTAGCACAATTGGATAGATATGTGGGCATGAATAAAATTGACTGTGGATGGATTAGCATAAATTTTAAGACCACATATTTTGGAGGCCTTGCACTACTTTATCAGAGCCTCACCACTTGTGAACGTTGTAGTCATTGCTGGTCTGTGGCACTGAATAAGCTTAATATCACCCAAACACCATCAGAGGTCTATATTTACCTTACATCTGCCAACAACCCATGTTCTCGCATTTTCTGTGTAAAGGAGCTCCATGTGGGCCAGATTTAATTTAATGCAGAAATACTATATGTCGTTTCCAATAAAAGCAAAAGAGAAAGAGAGATTCACACACTAACTTATCAAAGATGGCAGCTCATGCTGGTGTTTGGAATAGGTCGGAGGTATTGTTTTGTTTATGAAGCTGTCAAGTTCAAAGGAAGGTGCATGAGCTTGATTAGAATGGCCTCAAAGATCTCTTTTACAAATAGAAAACATATGCCCCTGTGGGGTGAGCTCCTCATTCTTAGCTACGATTGAAGTTGAAAATAGTTTGACTCTGAGGAAAGTGAATATAATGTGGAGGTTTTCTTGGCTATTGCTGTTCTGAGGAATGTCCTGGGCAAACTTCAGATGGCCAAAGTAAAAAACATACCAACTATTACCAAAGTTTTTACCTAACGTTCATGCCAAGGGGAGCCTAAGACACCACTGCATTCAATCCCTTCCAGATTCCTGTAGGTGCAGATACTGACACCTGAAAAGATTATGTATTAGACTTAAAAACCACACAGCAAATTTATAGCCAAGTTGGAGCCCTAATGTCAGTCTCCTAATTTATGACTCAGCACTCACTATGACATCATACTGGACATCAGAATACATTTTTAAAACTTCATTTAGAGAAGACATCAGGAAAAAATAAACTATTATACTTAGTGGTAACAAGATTGAAAAGGTATAGAGATAAGTCTTTTTCCATTTAATACAGAGGAAATCCTTATATATGAGTTAAATCAATATTTTTTCTATGATTCATATAAAACTCCAGGTGCAAGTAAGATGAGTTGTCTCATTTCCCACTGCGACGCTTTCATTCTTTTCACGTAAACACATGGGAAGCAATATTGAAAATTAACTAAATTCTTTTGGTCTAGCTATATATACTAATGTCATCTTACACAAAGGTATATTATAAAAATTTTTAAATATTGATTCACTGACAAAATAACTCATCAAAAGTTCTTTTCTGCATGGAATGGACTTATACAAAAATTATAGTACTTTTTCATATAATGTGAATTTTCAATAAAAAACAATGATTTGGAACAGTTGAGATGCTTCAGTTCTGGAAGAAATGATGCAGTTTTGAACATCAGGAAATGAGGTCCATTGTTTGTTTTGTCATTACTTTTGTAACGACATATACATATACTTTTTATAGGAAGTTGAGGGATCTGAATCTCTCTTTAGATCTATAAGACATTATACTCTGCTGATAAACATCCTAAGATGTTTTACTGCATCATTACAAAGAAAATGGGGGAAAAGACGTTTAAAATAAAGCTTTGTTACTAGAATACAGACAGTCTCCATTCTCATTCTGAGTAATGTCTGCCTCTATTCAGTTCAACAGCCCACAAAGAAAGTAATAGACAAAGACATGCCAGATGAAAAACATCACAAGGTAAAACTATACCTAGTGAACCCACTTCATCTGAAGCTTTTTTTTTTAAATATTGGAAGATGGAGTATGATATTACCTCTCTGCTTTTGTTTTGCCCTACTCAAAATTTATATAGAAAGCATTTTATTTAATAAGGATTTTTACATCCATCAAAATTTGATTTGTTTGGCTTTGGCCATGGAGATACCCTGGGATTTTCCCCACTTAGATGCTATAGAGATTAATGTTGACTCAAAGGCCAACTTTCCTTGGCACTGCCCCCACTGGACTCAATGTTTGTGTCTGCCAGTACCCCCTGGCCCACACCGATGATATCACTCTGAGTCACACAGAAGTTGTATACACATGGCTCAGACACAGTGATGCTGCTGCTAATGACAGCACCACTGTGAATAATTCAAAGCATCACCTGGCTCCACATTTTAACAATTACAATGTGTTGGGCTCTTCCTAAGCACAGACCATCTATAATTAGACCACACATGCCTTTGCTTTCTTTGCCTTGTCTCTGTCTTTGCTGTACATTCCTTGCCAATGTTGAAAGAGAAACCTTCACGCACATTTTATAGCCTTTGATTGAACTCTTCTGACTAAATGAACATGTCTAGGACAAACACAGGTCCGACACTAATTCCCTTGGGGGTATGAAGATGTACCTTTATGGAAAGAGATAAACAAACAGTAACCTGCATGTGTCTTCTCTAAAGAGATGCACTGGTTATGCTTAATTTTTCTGAAAGTTATATTGCTACAATGCTTTTGCTGAGAAGTTTCTAAAGAAGAATTGTGTGCATCAGATTTTATGTCTACATTATTTACATTCCCCTATAATTCCAAACTGGAAATGACACTAGCATTCTGCAAAACTCCATTCTGAATACATAGAAATATATGGAGGATTTTATATGCATAATATTTGCCAAAGTTTTAATGTAAGATTAGTGGATTAATAAATGTAAGCACAAAAAATTATTCTCAAGCCCATGTTTTAACAGACATGTTCAACTGAAAGTTTATTAGAAAAGAAAAGCATTACAGTGAACACTGTAGACAATATCGAAGGATAAACTGGGAAAATCAAGACAAACTTTGCAGATAAAATAATCATGTAAACTCAGTCTTTAATAACAATAACATCAAGTATACTGTGCTGTGTGCTATGTGACAGGGGTGGGAGAGTATAGATGACTGGAGACAAAAAGAAAGCATTTCAATTTGTGGGAGTAGCATGAAAGAAAGCAATGATGAGACAATCAATCTGTAAAAAGTAAAAGATTATTGTGTTTCACAGTTTTGGGAGTTTCAGTCTATGACTGGTTGGCCTTGTTGCTTTTGGTTATGTGATGAGGCAGCATCTCAAAGTGGAAGAGTAGGGTAGAGTAAAACTGCTCACTTCCTGGAGACCTGAGAATTAAAAGGTAGGAAGAGGTCAGAGTCCTACTTTCCCTTTCAAAGGCAAGTCTCCAGTGACTGAGGACCTCTTACAAGGCCCCACTTTCCTGATTATCTAAAGTATGCAAGTTCATAACACTGTGCATTTGGATGGGATGGGAAAAAGCTAGGAAAAAATGCTAGAAGGAAACTAACAGGTCAGGACTTAACATGCCAGGCAATGACACTTATTCTTTACTCTTAGTGGTTTTCAGAAAATAAGGAAATGAAACAACAGTAGCTGAGGCTAACTCTGATGACCTTCTGAAGGCAGGAGTAGCAAGTGAGAAGCATGAGGCATTAGTTAGAAAGCTGATTTACTGGGAACAGAAAGCAAGGACATGAACCAGGACATTGGCAGTAGGAAGGGAAGGAAAGGAATACAGTAATTGGCAGTGTGTAGAACTGGAAAAATCAATTAAACTTAGCAGCCAATTAAATGTGGGAGGTAAAAGTAATGAGAGATCAAATACAAGAGGCTTTTGGTTTGGACAGTTGAATTAATATTGGTGTCAGTAACCGAGACCAAAAATATAAAACGAGGAATGGGATCATGGAGGGAGTGTAATTAATTCCAGTCAGGACATCTGGGCTTTGGATACTATCAAAACAAGCAATGTGAAGGCTGCTATTGACAAGACTACAAATATTTCTGTTTGTACAGAACAAAAACTTGAATCATGGACAGATATTTGTTCAACTCCTATTATATGTAAAGCATTAGAAAAGTTCTGATGGATGGAAAAAAATTAGATCATGGTCCCTGACCATAGGGCCATAGTAATATATGTAAAATTACAACATAATGCTTGGAAATACAACAGAGAATTGTTCACTGAAAGCCTTATGGAAAAGATAGGACAGAAACTAAGATAGGTAGGGTGGGGCAAAGGTGAAAAAGGAAAGTCACTGCCCAAGAATGGAATGGAAAGATGGCTCAAAAATACTATTCGGTAAGACAAGAAATAGGTAAACTGGTGCAAGAAAAGGGAGCGAATACACGTGGGCTAGGAACTCGAGCTAAATTCTGACTGTTCCTTGTCAGACAAAGTTGCTTAAAGTTGGTTGAGAAAGTAGTTTGGATCTAGACTGTCTCCCACAAGTCCATATATTACAGCTTGGCCCTATTGCGAGGTGGTGGCACCTTTATGAAGTGAGGTTTAGTGGGAGACATTTAGGTCATTGGGAGTGTGCCTTTGAAAGAGAATGAGACTCTAGCCTCTTCCTCTTCCTTTCTTGTACGCTTCAGATTGACACAAACTTCTTAAAGTTTGATTATCTCAAGTATTTGTTGTAGTGATGGAAAGGTGAATAATGAAGTCAACAGAGGGGAGATTGGAAGATTTCCTAACAGTTGAGTATATTAAACTCAGTGTGGGTGAACTGCTTCCTTGAAATACATCTGCATTGCTTATACTTCAAATGAATATTAAATGAGTGACTCTTAAGTATTATGGTTAGGTCTTATGGACAAATAAGAATTCCACACCCTCTTCCAGACATAACATGCAGTTGTGACCTAACAAAAGTTGTCCTTGTATTCCATATTTATCATTTAATAACTACCTAACTTTGAATAAGCCACCCAAGTGTTTTTCCATTATTGTGCTTTTTTTTTAAAATTTTTTATTGTTTTACTTTTGTGTTTTTGTGTTTTGTTAATTTTCTTTCTATTGCTTTCTATTGTTTTACTTTTGTGTTTTTGTGTTTTGTTAATTTTCTTTCTATTGCTTTTGTTTTTTCTCCTCTGTCTCTTTCCTGCACTTATGTATCAGAAAATCCTAACTTTTATTATTATTCTAACAAAATTTAAATGTATTGATTTTTCTATACATTTTGCTTTTTTCCACAGGAAAAAAATACATTGAAAGTTCTCTGAGTGTGTAACTAATTCATATTTAAAATCTTTTCTCCTAATGTTGAATATGTTTGTTCAAAGACTTTGTTGTGCTTTCCTCTCTCTCAGGGTTTTTGCTTTTATGTCAAACCTGTATTTAACATCTTGCCCATATAGTAATATTTCCTGCTTCTACATTCCATAAAAAAGACTACTGAATTAGAAATTCTGGGTAATTCTTTTTTATTGAAAATATTAATTTCATTATATTTTCTCAATTTTAATTTCATTCCATATTGTCAAGTTGCTATCCAAAAAGCCTGAACTAATTTATGAGCCTATATGAAAGCAGCAGTATTCAGAGTTTTTCATGCATCATGATCACCTCAAAGCAGTTTTTTAGACCTTATCTCTAGAGATTGTGTGATTTTCTACCTACAGTGATAATATTGCTTTGAATTACTATTAATTTAAGAGATATATAGCCCTATCTTACTGTAATTTAATTTTATTATCTACTAATATATGTGGGAATTTCAAACATGTTTTGAAAATTTAATTTTTGTAATATTCTTTCTCATATCCCTTGTCTACTTCCTTATTAAGGTTTTTATTACAATTTACTGGAGTTATTTCTCATAGAACAACAGCAATTTCTGTGGACTCCTCGTTAATGCAAACATTTGGAGATGTTCAACTGCCTCTCTCTTTTCTCATTAGCACAAATATTGACAGGTTCCCTTTGAATTTGAACAATTTGAATTTAAGTGTTCCTTTTTTCACTTTTTATTAGTACACATTGCCATACATATATTCCTTGTGGGGAATTGGTACATGTACATAATACATCTTTATTCCTTTGTTCATCTCTTTTTCTTCCTCCCTCCCCTCTCCATCCATCTTAATCCCCTCTATCAACACTACAAAAGGAATGAAAACATTACATATTGTGAACATGCACCAAAAAAGGAAGGGAATCAGGCATTCTTAATTAAATATTATACAAGAGTTATTTTTCTTCTTATATCTTGTCTTATCACTTCATTAAAGAAGAACAGTAAGCCAAAATCTATTTGCAGCTCTTCCATTTAGATTCTAAATAAAGTAATGCATTCAGGCATTTCCTCACTTACTAGGTTCAGTTAAAATACTCATGAGAGGACAAAATACGGTATTGGTGCTCAAGTCGTATTGACAAAAATTCTTTCATAGGAATTCACAGTTTGAAAGACTTCTTTCATAGTGACTACTGTTGATTACGGTAGCATGTCCTTTGACAGAAAGAACATTTTCCTATACATATGTACATATTGTCAGTCTTTACAATGCATAAAACAGTATTTTGGAAATAGAACATGTCTGGCTAAAGAAGGTATATTGTATCGCTAATGTTACATGCTCACATAGAGATTATGACTGAACCTACAGTAAGTCACATCTGTCCTTTATAAATTGGGGTTTATTACATTTGCATTTTATAACTAGACAATTTTTCTTTCATTACACACTGTACTTGAAAGATTGTTAGTCAGTTACCCAATCTGAAAGGAATTTCCCCAGACTTATCATTTGAAACCAGAAATATTCTAGAGGGAAAAAAGTCAAGCAAGGGAGCCTAGAAACTGAGTTTCAAATCTTGAAAATTATTTGGATCATGTTTTGTTTTCAGGGACAAATAGGACCTGAGATGAAGACTTACACTGTCTCAGAATCTCCCACCCCCATGGACCATGACATGATGGCTCCATATTATGACAAGGGTGTAACTCAAGTTCAGAAGGTACTAGTGGTTTATGGCACAAAAATCTAGTCACTGAGGACAGAATTCCTCAAATACCTGGGAACTTGTGGTTCAGTTCTGTACTTATTTAGTGCTTGTCAGTATTGCTGTGCAATGATTTTGTTTGGAAACACCTAGATGAACATTATAAATATGCTCTTAGTATGGCAGTATGACTGTCAATTTTGCTTGTTTTGTTTGTGGTTTTCCTTATTTGTGCTCTGGGAATTAATTTAAAACCACAGTTTGCAAGTGTAAACACTTGTAGACAGGTTGTAGTAGACTGAAAAAGTGGCAATCTATTTTACATCTCTTCCTTTCAAGATACAGAATCTGTTCCCTCACTGTCTGAATCTGAATTGGTGTCTTGGTTCCTTTTCTCTCATTGTTGAGACAAAATACCTGACGACCAAAGTGAAGAAAGGAGAGGTTTGTTTCTTACAGTTTTGGGGGTTTCATTCCATACTTAGCTGGTTTCAAGGCAGGGTGGTGTGGATGAGAGCAGCTGTTCATGGCAGCTACAAGCAGCAAGTGCAAACCACGCAAAAAAGTGAAAAAACACGCCTCTTTCCTGACCTTACATTGTATGTCAGTTCTGCCCCTGTGTGGGTGCAGAACTCACACCGCCAATCCCAGCACTAGACAATGAGTCAATCACAAACCCTAGATTCAGCTGCTTCCATGACTACATGAGGCTTGTGTGGGGGGGTAACTATATACAAACCATAACAACTGGTTTCTGTCACTTGCCTTGAAGAACAGAGCACAACAGAATGGGAGTTGGGCAAGGACCAAACCTAGTGCCCAGGAAGCTATGTAGCTTCTGTCTCTGTGCCTTGGGAGCCCATCAGTTGTTGTATGAAGAAGATTAAGTTAGTTGGCTAGATGATGACTTGGCTCATAAATAACTATTGTCCCAGGAGACATGCAGCCAGATGTGAAGGATCAAGCATCTTTTTAAATGGCTGTTGGCCACAGATAAGTAAATGAGCCTGATAAGATCAATAGATTTGATGAATTAAGTGCATCACATTACTGAAGACTGTTGCACTAAGTAAATAGTTATTTTTTAGCCACTAAGCTTAACATTAACCCACTTAGGCTTAAACCATTAAGTTTTGGGGTTGTTTGTTACATGGAAAAAGCTAACTAATACACAAATGCATATACACACATAAATACATGGTAATGAGTTATGAAAACTGTAGTGTGCTGAGAAATGCATGCTTATTTAAAGGAACTCAAATACAGATTTAAAAACTCTCTATGTGCCATACATAACACATCTGGAAGCTGCATGCCAGCCAAGAGTGTTGGCTTTCTAAACCAGCCAATTCTCTCATTCTTACAAATGAGAAAATTGGTCCAGAAAATGACTTACTGGAATTGCTATGGCTAGTTCATGCCAAAGCAAAAATAGGATCTAGTTCTTCTGATAGCCCATGTAGAACTTTTCCTTCAACAAGAAGCTGGGTTTTTTCTTTCACCTGAAACAAGCATAGCTTCAAGATAAGAAAAATACAACACAAAACTATAATTGTCCAACTATTCCTAGGGATTCCTTAAAGCATTTTTAGGGAAATCTTTTCAGTGAGAAAAATGGATGCTATGATTTACTTATCACAAAGTATTCTTGGAACAAAAGTTTTTGAGTTTAAAATGCTGTCCAATGAATGCAGTACCCTTAGTCATTAATTATATTTTTGTATGTTCTGGAACCCAGGGAGAATAACTAAGTTCTCAAAGTCTTAAAGTCGAGGGTAACTGATCGGGTTTCATAACTCTATGAGAAACATAGTCCAGTTGGGTTATGTAAGACAATAACAAAACCCATATTGTAGGTTCTCTGAGCATAGAATGCCACCTTTATAGATGTGCAAATTACTACCTTTAAAATGAGTTTCATCACTGCTGATATAAATAATTTTGTAGAGCATAAACAGATGTTTTGACAGATGTCAGGCATTCAGATATAAAAGAAATCAAGCTAGTCAATTTACATTTAGCTGTGGTTCTGTGATGCTAACATAAACCAAATGATTTCTCATGCTATCTGTTTATTTGGCATCGCTGCATGGACATTTACCCTTTTGCTCATGGTAAAAGTTTCTCTTGCACAAAGCCACTAAATAGGCATTAGTCAATGAATGGGTTTAATTTAAACTGTCCCCTTCCACACCTGGGTTCTCCCCATCCTGACAAGGTGACACTGTTACTCTCAATGTGACTCAAACATGAAAAAATTAAAAAGCAATTTAAAAACCAGTGAAGTGTTGGTGTCCTCCCATGTATCAGCACCTGTGCATTGAGAAGACATTCAGAGATGCCTTTTAGAATGTGAATGCAAACAAGCACATCTACATTTACACTGGAGACATGGGGGGAGCTGTGAAGGAAAATGGGGTGGCAGACATGAACCAGAGAAAAGAAGCACAACCCAATTCCCATTACTTAATAGAGCACATTGTGAGGCCAGAGCCTCGTGGGAGCCAATCACCAGCTGACAAAATTAGATTCTGAATCATGCTTTGTAATTCTTTCTAATGCCAGCCAGAGATGAGAGCCTTCCCTGGGAACTAGTTCCTCCCAGGACCTGCCCCCCACCCAACACTGCTTATCAGCCCTGAACCAGCTGCCAACTCTTAAGGTTGCTGGACAGATCATTTAATTCTCAAGGTTGTGCATTAATATTCAAATTCCTTCTTATCCATAGACTGTGACTTAAGCATGAACTTTTTTTCCATCTCCACCCTCTTTCCTGCATGTATTTCCTTCCATAGATTTTACCCAGAAACCATTGAATTGAATGGACATAGAAAAGAGGGCCATTTACAAAACTTGTCCTGTACCAATTCTTCTGAAACATAGGCATATACCCAGATCAGTACTCCCTATTTCCAAAGCAAAGACAATCCTTATTAAATATCCTTTAAAACATAGTTTCACTCTTGAATTCTCTTTTCCCCTTGAACTGATGTCTGAAGTTGTTGGCAAGTAAATTGGAATTAGTTACAGTGGAAAACAGAGTTATCAGAATGTAGCCAGATATCTCATGCTGCTTAGGACGGCCCTGATTTTCACATGGATGCCTCAGAGAATACAAAGATTATGGAATTTACCAGGCAAAATGCCTCAAATGGACTCTACAACAAAAGTATACCTGCAAGTTTACTTGGAACCATACAACTAAAAAAATATGCACTGTGAGAGATAGGAAAGCAATTTGTGCTGTTTCATGCCAGAAAGCATTTTGGCATTAGTTGTCTGACTAACTAAAAGGAAGCATAATGGGGTTTGGGTTTGGTCTTAATTAAGGTTAGCATTCCTTAGCCGTGCAAAGCATCTTAATGTTCCACTCTACTTTGCATTTGTGGAATAATAAGTCACAGCCCAAGTTGGAAATTCCTGTCACTGAACTGAATGAACACTTACCAGTGACACATGCTACTCAAATACTTTAAAGCAGAGATACCAGGGAGATGTTAGATTTCATGGCTTTTTTATTACAAAGAATCAGGTAGATTTTTTTTTTCTAAATTCCTCCCTTGACCATCTACCAGTCTCATTAGGTCATAAAACTTCTATGGTTCAGTTTCCTCATCTATAAATTAACTTTAAATAGTATTGTAAAGCTTAAAGAAACAGATACAGTACAGCATCCTTATCAAAATGCAAGAAGCAACTAATAAACTTTATATTATTTGCTACTCTAACAGGTAGGATAAAATTAAGTTTCAAAACATAACAATTTGAGGCCAGATACTGGGGCTCTGAGCCAGGTTTTAGAGATACTATGAAGATAATAGAATGGATCTTCTGTTTAGTCCTTCAGATATAACATTTTTCTTGATTGAGAGCTATAACCCAGAAACCATACACTTGGGGTTATGGAAATTGACCTAGACCGAACCCACTGCAAAGACACATGAATTGTCAAACTCCTACTTTTGATAAGGACTCACTCAATGTGTGGGTCACAATCTCAAGACTCCTCATTCTTTCAGTTGAATATGATAAAATCTGTCAAGTAAGAATGATGAATGAGTTCTGCTATGTTTAATGTCTTCTAAGATGTTGTAGCTTGGTTCTTCATACAGAGTCATGGCAGGTAATTTAAATACTTGGATGATATCTTACTATAAGGGAAGAATTCTCTGCCCCTGAAACCACACTTGAGAGAAGACATCCATTCATCCATTTCACTTGCATAAAGTAGACCTGATAAAGAAAATAAATCAATTTTCCCTTTTATCATATCATATAATAAAATGTGCCAAAGTACAATCTTCTAGTTTAGCATATGAAAATGTTCACAAAATTTAATGATATGACTTGATATACCTGATGTTAAATTAAAATTAATCTTGAAAAAATAACCCTATTCTACATTGAACCTTATGATTAATAATTACCCTTGGAAATTTAACTACTTTTCTCATTGCTGAAACAAAATACTCAACACCTAAAGTTAAAGGAGAAAAGTTTTATTTTGGCTTACAGTTTGTGGAGGTTTCAGTCCACAACTGGCTGGTTCTAAGGCAGGGCGGCATGGCAGAGGGGCAACATAGAATAGAAAAAACAGTTTATGGCATGGAAGGTGGAAGGCAGGAGGCAGCAAAAGCATCAAGCAGCAAGTGAGGACAGCAGCCCTCTTTCTGTCCCTTATATTCTGTCCAGCCTTGCTGCCCTTAGGGTGGGTATTGCTCACATCCAGGGTGGGCTTTCCCATTCTCCACTCCCAGAGTTATGCCAAACCAATCAGTGGGCTAATTTAATAATCACACACCCTCAATCCCAGCACCATATGCTTAATTCTAACCTCACACCCTCTAGATTCAGCTACCTCTGAAGAACCCCACCTATGACCTCCTGAAGTTTTGGGGGAGGGACATCTAGACACAAACAGTAACAGAAATT
>RJWT010026749.1:0-15723 GCA_004365215.1 Cuniculus paca | reverse complement strand
AGCAGGACTCAGGAGGATTTAGGACTCTTCAAATTATCAGCTTTACCAGGTGAACCAGATAGAGTGGGTAAATGTTTGATAATCATCTTTTTGGCAAACATAAACCCTGGGTTCACAGTATCTACTAATGCCTGGGTGTAAGTGCCCCCACCACGGCCCGCTGCAACCTGTTGACACAACAGCCCTGAGGGTAAGGCACACAGAAAGGAGGGCTCTCCTAGGGACACAGGGCCCCCCTACAGGCTAGAGGAGTAAACAAGGCCAGGGCAGAAGACTCAGCACCCCCAGCTCAAGAGCCAAGGTGAGGAAAGCTGCTGTGGGGGCTCTGCAGTCCCAGTGGAATAATTCCAGCCCTGAGGCTGGTCCTTGGCCCCTGAAGTCCCAGGCGAGTTTGCCCACACATTGTGGGTGCAGGGGACCCTAAGTTCCTGGCGAGGACTGCAGGCTACACCCAGAAACACTGCCCTGGGCCTTACTCTGGTCTGCAGGCTGTGGCCAGCAGGGTAGTGGCTAGACTTCAGGGGGCCACTTGGCCACCTGCTTTCTGTGTGTGGACAGCTCCTTTCCTGGGCTGGGGACCAGCTGCAGCGCGGGCACCATTTACCTCTCTTTCCTCCAAGGCTGAGGCTGCTCCTGCCCTTCCAAACCCAGCTGTCCCTGCCACACAGAGGGTCCCCTGGCTGTGTCCCACAGCTGTCACAGAGAAGAGCTGACTTGTGCAAGGAGGCTGTTCTGTCACAGGCCCTGGTCATTGTGATGTGGGTGCTAGTCAGCCCCCTGGCCCAGGTTTACCCTCAGTTCATCCTGCCCCTGCTACAACATGGGCAACCTTGGAAACCTTAGGCTAAGTAGAAAAAAAAAGCAGCCACAAAAAGACAAGTGATGTGTGGTTCCACATAGACGCAGTCCCTAGAGCAAGCAGACTCAGAGATAGAAAGTAGAGGGGCTACTAGGGCGTGGGGAAAGGGGAAAGGAGAGTTTCCTTCATGTGCAGTTTCAGTCAGAAGATGAAAAAGCTCTGGAAATGGAGCGTGGTGATGGGCGCACAACAGGAATGCACTTAACGCCACCGAACTGCGTGCTTCGAAGTGGTCAAATGGTACATTTAATCTTCCTGAGCCATGAAAAACATTCGCCTTCCTTCGGGCCACCTCGTCCAGGAAGCTTTCTGGGTCTCACTCGAGCCCCCCAGACTCCTTCCGCTTCCACGACGGTATTGCCCAATTGCTCGCTTTGTGCCGGGCGCTGTTCTGAGCCTTGCAAATATGGACACCACTGCCTGCCTGCCCAGCGCTATCATCTTGTGAGCAGGAGACACAGCAAACAGGGACCCCCTTCCCCTTAGGGACCTGGGCAGTGGGTGGTGCCAGCTCATGGCAGCTCTTCATGGCATGCAGCCACCAGAACATCCATCCTCAGAGCCACTGCAGTGATAAGGGAGAAGCTGATGATCTAAGGCTAAGGAGCACCCCCTCCCATTCATGGGAAGGACCCCCTCTTTCTGAGACAGTGGGTATAAGACCCATGTGAACCTGGAGCCTCTGGAGGTTGTCTTTAACACCAGGCACAGAGAGCTTGGCCAAGAGCAAAACCACAAGCTGGAGATGGAGCCCCTAGATACAACCACACCTGAAGCTTGATGAACATCTTCACTCTGCAGTGCATGTAAGCCCATACATTCCTTTTCACGCTAAGCCATTTGCAGTGGAGTCTCTACCTTCCAGCTGGAACAGTCCCAGCTGTCTCAAGACTGAGCACTGAGGTGGCTGTTTCTCCTAACACCCAACTGTCATTTTGTTTTGGGGTAGAGAGTAAACCCAAGATAGCCTGTTGTGGTGGCAAGCAGGTACTTGTAATCTCAGCACTCAAGAGGCTGAGGCAGGAGGATCACCATGAGTTCGAGGCTAGTCTGGGCTACATAGTGAGACCTTGTCTCAAAAGAAGAAGAAGATGGGGGAGGAGGAGGAGGAGTAGGAGTAGGAGGAGAACAAGAAGAGGAAGAGAGGCAGTGTAAACCCAGGATCTCGCACATGCCGAGCCCTGGGCTCTACCCCAGGCCTTGATCTTGAGGAGAAAAACTGGTTCTTATCCACCTTATGACCCCTCTGTGCCTGCAACTTACACAAAGGGATTTCAGGAGTGCCTGTGAATTTAATAAAACTAAAAGAAGCAGCAAAGAATACATCAAAGAACACAGCAGCCACAGGGGCGGGATGGAGGGGATAACTCAGGCAAAACCTGTGATTTTTGTGTCTCAAGCCTAGTTTTTTCACATATTACTAAGTAGATTTTGGAGTCCTGAGTCCAAATCCTGATAAAATCGTGTGCCATATGATGACAGGTCAGTCAGTGACAGATCCAGAGTAAGCAAATCTACTGCCAGTCACATAAAAGTATAGAAATGTAAGCAAGATGTGGTGATGCACACCTATAAGCCCAGCACTCAGGAGGCTGAGGTAGGAGGATCACCATGATGAGTTCAGGGCCAGCCTGGGCTACATAGTGAGTTTGAGGCCAGCCTAGACTACACAGGGAGACCTGTCACCAAAAAATATAGCAATATAGTATGTCCAGTATATATTATTTGATGATGATAATAAAAGACTCTGTTACAGAGTTGTACATTTGCCATAGTTATTATTTTAATGTAGTCCTATTTATTTAAAAAGTATGTGACAAAACATGTCATGTTTTGCTGGCAGCAACCTCGTACATCATGTGTTTACATCTCTTGAGTGCATTTTCTCTTGTGGTTGACCTACTGTCCTGTTGTTTGTTCATCGTGGCCTTGGGAGCAGGTGTGGTCCGGTGCGTACATATGTAACACTACTCAGTCCAGGTGTGTAAGAGGCTATACCACCTGGGTTGTGTAGGCAGACTCTGTAATGGCACACAACCACAAAATTGCCTGCCAATGCATTTCTTCGAACACATCCTAAACATCAAGCAATGTGTGTTTGTATTTCCTGTCCTTATGCACTTGAGTAAATTATGTAAGCTCAATAGAAGGTGTTATCACCTGTCTTATGGTTGACATGTTATGTCAACTTGAGAAGTTTAGAAGTTTAACTAAGGGATTCAGCAGTAAGCCAGGATCCTTACTTTGTAAATACCCTCATCCTGTGCAAGAGGAGGGCACAGAGATTTTGTGACTACTACATCTGCCCTGGGGGACAGGGAGTGGCCTGCATACAATATAAGGGAAGAAAAGAGACTTACTCTTTTCCCCACTTTTTCTCTGGCTGCTTTTGCTGGCTTCTGCCTTGAAGTACTGCCCAGGTGTCATGCCACCCTGCCTTGGGATCAGCTGATTATAGACTGAAACCTCAACAAACAGTGAGCTAAATAAAGCTCTCTTTCCTTAATTTTGGGTGTTGGGTATTTTGCCCCAGCAATGAGAGAAAAGTAACCAAGACAGAATTTGGTACCAGGAGTGGGATTGTTGCAGTGATTGTACCTGAGTATGTGGTTCAAAAGCCTTTGGGAATAACTTGTGGGAAGAGTTTGGAAAGGTTCTGAGATGTTGCCTAAAAGAGTAGCACCAGAATGCCTTAGGATGTTCTGTATGGGAGATTCTGGTCAGAGCTCAGAAGACCAGGAGGCTGATAGAAATTCTGCTGGTAAAGACCAGGCGTGGGAGGTTTCTGTTGGGAAGAAAGACTGCATTGGTTGTTGGACTCCAGATAACGTGTGTTAAGGCTTGGCAAAAAGTTTATCTGTATTTTGCTCATGTCCAGAGACTTTGCCTGGGAGTAAGATTAAGGACAGTGGGCTAATTAATCTGGCAGAAGAAATTTCAAGGCAGTCAAATGTTGAGGCAGTGGCATGGCTATTGTTGGTGGCTGTTAGCCAGATTTATGTTGTGAATCAAGGGCAAAGAGTCCAGCAGGATGATTTAAAAATTGTGAGTTTGGTCAGAAGGAAGCTCCAATAAAGCTGTGTACTGTAAAGATAGCACCGAGGAAATCCCAATTGTTGAGAAGGAACAGGAGAATAGAAAAGATGGCCTGAAGGCATCACAAAAAGCAGTAAGTCTCAAACCTTTTCAGCTTCCAAACTGCAAAAGTGAAAGACTTTGTTTTGAGGCAAAATTCTCAGAGCATCATGTTCCAGAATGGTGGCAGCTTAATAAATTTGTTCTTCAACATTTGATTCAGAGTGCCCAGTGGCCCAGGCACTCAACCCCTACAGTCAAGACAGAGGGAAACCTGGCCACTGCTCCAGCGGGCAGCAGACCTTGGCATCATCCATGTGGTATTGATTTTAGGCACATGAAAAATGCAAGAATTGTGAGGTTAGAAAGGCTTCCACCCTGACTTCAAAACATCCAGAAGGCCAGGCAGTGTGCCCCTGAGAGGACAGTGTGTAAAGCTATGACTGTGAAGCAAAGGTGCAGTGGAGACCCCAGAAGTTTGGAAAAGCTAGGAATGTGGATTATCTAAGGAAAGCTGCAAGGAGAGAGCAAAGTGGGCCAGGACAGAAGCCGTGGGATCTGTAACCACCAGAAGTGCAATAGGGGTGGAGTCATAAAGGCCATTTGGAGCTCACAATTTGCCACAGATTGCTTCAGATGCTGGACATGGAACTCCAGGACTTCATGTTTGCACTGCTGGATTTTGGACTTGCTTTGGTTCCAATGCTTTGTATCCCCCTGTTTGTAACTTTCAGAATAGGAATGTTTATCTTGTGCCATTGCGTGTTGGAAGTGTTTAACTTTGTTTTCATTTATAGGGGACTTTGCAGCTAAGGTTTACCTTACATTTTGGAGGAGAATTGGGATTTGAACTTTTTAGCAATGCTGAGACTGTTAGGTCTTTGGCAACTCTTGCAGATGGACAAAATGCCTTTTGCATAAAGGGATGTACATGAGTTTTGGGGAGGCCAAGGGAACAATGTTCAAATGTAATATAATGTTGATAGACTTAATACTGGTTCTTAAGTTTGTTAAACCTGTGTTATAATGTTCAAGTTGTGAAATAATAAGAATAAACATGTCTTATATCTGGAAACCTGTTTAAAGAAATGTGTCTGGCTGCCACTTGGGACAAGGGGTGAATTCCTATGGTTGGTACACTGTGTCAACTTGAGAAGTTTAGAAGTTTAACTAAGAGACTCAGCAGGGATCCAGGGTCCTTACTTTGTAAGTATCCCCATCCTGTGCCAGAGGAGGGCACAGAGATTTTGTGAGTGGGCTACATCTGCCCTGGGGGACAGGGGGTGGCCTGCCTACACTATAAGGGAGGAAAAGAGGCTTGTTCTGCTGTCTACCCATTTTTGCTCTGGTTGCTTTTGCTTGCTGCTGCCTTGAAGTGTTGCCCCAGTGCTATGCCACCTTGCCTTGGAGCCAGCTGATTATGGACTGAAACCTCCACAGTGAGCTAAATAAAGCTCTCCTTCCTTTATTTTGGGTGTTGGGTATTTTGTCCCAGCAATGAGAAAAAAGTAACCAAGACAATCTGTGAACAGAGATGTAACATCCACCTGAAGAGAGGGAAGGACGTCAGACCCACGCATCTGGGAAGGAACTTAGTTTTCATCGTGCCAATATTGTCTCATAATTTCTGATTTCCCGCTCGATGTCAGGCATTATTTGAGGGCCTGGAATTACAGTCATAAAATTACACTCTCTGTCCTTAGGAAGTTACAGCAGAATGGTAGCAAATATATAAGTAACCACACAAGCCAGGCAAAATGGTGCACACCTGTAATCCCAGCACTTGTGAGGTTGAGGCAAGAGGATCACCCTAAGTTTGAGGCGAGTCTGGGCTACACGGTGAGGTGAAGGCCAGCCTGAACTACAAAGTGAGACTCTGTCTCAAAAAAAAAAAAAAAGGGAAATAACCACCAACGGAGCCTGCAATTACAGTTATCACAAATGCCATGGATGAGGAAAACAGGTTAGGGATGTGATCCAGTCCTGGGATGAGTAGAGAGGGTTCACCTGCGGTGGGGACATGTGATTTGGTCCTAAAGCGGACAGAGGTTCCACTCTGGGCTAGGGATGGGCAGAGACGAATGCTGCTCTGGACGAGGCTGGACAGGAGCAGCGACCCTCAGACAGGTGCAGGAGGGTCCTCGACTTCATATTTCCTGCTGCGTGATGCTGTGGCTGGGACAAGTGGAAGGAGTTTCCAGGGGCTCTGGAGAGAAGCAGGCAGGTTCAAGAAGCGTTTTGAAAGTGGACTCTAGGGCCGAATCAGAACCAGGAAGCGGCGGGGGCCAGGCCCGGGGAGCCAGGTGGCTGAGGAAGCCCGGGGTTCTGGGAAGCCCAGGGTTCTGGGAAGCCCAGGCTTGGGGGTGACAGTCTCAGTCCATCGGGATCAAATGCAGCTACTAAGGCTCCCTGGGTGCTCTTGGTTTGCCGCCTCTGCTGCAGCTGAGTTTCCGAAGCGTCTCAGGCTCCACCACATCAACTCTCAGAAGCAGCTGGGTGCTGGTGACACGGCCAGGACAGGTGGCCTCGCTCCCAGGGCCCTCAGAGTCCGCCGATGGGACCTGAGATGTGCGCATGCGCAGACTCCCTCCACCCTGACAGCCGCGCCTTGGGCTTTCAGGCTCACACCGAGGTTTTCACATTTGTTCCTAAGGGACAGCACCGTTAAACCTTTCACGGTCATGTTTGATTTAACAGCGTACGGGGAGTGCAGGGGCACTCAGTTCACATTTGTAAGGGATGAAAGTACCCAATCCTGACTGGGTTTAAGCTTCAATCGCATAGTCAGGCGTAGTGGCACAAACCTGTAATCCCAGCACTGAGGGAGGCTGAGGCAGAAAGACCCCAGATTCAAGCCTAGCCTGGGTAACTTAGTGAGAACCTGTCTCAAAATTAGAAACCAAAAAAGGGCTGGGGATGCAGCTCCGTGTGAAAGCCCTGGGTTCAAATCTCCTGCGCTGAAACAAACCAACAGAAGTTTCAGAGACATAAATTGCAGGGTGAGATGAGCTAACTGCGTTACAGAAACCGACGTGGGCTCAGAAGCAGGGCTGCACTGAGATGAATGTTATTTAAGAGGATGCAAGAAGGACGTGTGGCCAGGATCCAGTAGCCCGTGCGGACGAAGCGTCCAGGTTGGGAGGGCCCTCGCCCCTGAGCGCCGCTTCCTCTTGACAGCAGCCAGACTCAGCTTCGCAGCCCTGGAGGCGAACCGTCCGCTGCTTGGCCCCTGCCTGGTGGTGCTGCTGCCGGAGCTCGGTTACGGCCGGATAACGCCCCCCGGCTCCAACCCGGGTTCCTCCCACTCCACCCCTCTGGGCCCCGAGATGCTGTCTATGCAAATTCAGCTTGTTAATATTGTGAACTCACAGGAGGAAATTCTTCTCTCCAACTGGAAGCCCCCCGAGTTCCTCCAGGCTTATATTAAAGGGATTACAATCCATTTCCTTCCTAATACAGCTAATGCGCCCTGGGAAGCCTCCAGGCCAGGGATTAAAGCATTTACGCCTTTAATTAAGAGCAACCCTCTCCTTAGAGCCCGAAATGCAAACAGCGAGTCGACACTACAAAGCCTGCTCCCAGCACGGTGGGGCGGGGCGGCGCGGCCTCTCCAGGGGCCCGGAGCCTGCAGGGCTGAGCAAACACCGCCTGGCCCCGAGGAGGTGTCTCCCCGGAGGAGGGCGGGAGGAGGGCCCCAGCGGAGCGCAAACAAACAAAAACCGATCCTCGCTCCTCCAGTGAATTCAAGATCAGCCGGGCTGCACAGCAGGGCAGGCGAGGAAGCCTCCTGGTTATTAGAGGGCTGTGGTACTGCCACATCCGCAGGAGGGCGCGGGGACCCCGGACTGTCCCACAGAGGGGAGTCATGAACGGCACTGTGATCTGTCTCCAGCGGATCACCTGCGACGGGGCTGTCCAGGAGCCCCGGGCTTCACTGTCGCCGCGGGACACAGTGAAATCCAGAGTCCTGTGGGCGCCTTGCTGTTTTAGGATCTCTGGGAGATAGAGTCAGCCTCGGCAGCTGCATTATGCAGCTTCCCTGGGGACTCTCGTGCGTGGAAGAGAGGCAGCAGCTCACAGAGGACAGAGCTGCGGCCCGGAGCCTTCCAGGGCTTGGACAGACACCAGGGCCGGCTGGGAAGCTTGCTGGACCGTGCACATGCGCCGTACGGGAGAAATGGTTCCAAAGAGCCGGGGAAGTTGTTTCTCCTTTCTCAGGGATAAGAACTCAGCCCTAGGGCTGAGGATTTAGCTCAGTGGCCTAAGCACCTGCCTGGCAAGCTTGAGGTCTTGAGTTCAATCCCTTGTGCCGAGAAAAAAAAAAAAAAAAAGAAAGAAAGAAAGAAAGAACGAACTCAGCCCTTGCAGGGTCAGGTGGTGCAGGAGTGTTATCCCAGCACTCAGGAGGCTGAGGCAGGATGATTGCTGTGAGTTCAAAGTCAGTCTGGGCTACAAAGTGAGTTTAAGGGCAGCCTGGGCTACACAGCGAGACCCTGTCTTAAAAATGAAGAAAAAAAATGAAACAAAACACTTGGGCCTTTTGCTTAACCACTCAGTGCATGTGTACAGCATACACACCCTCTGTTATCCCTGGGGATTCCAAGACCCCCACTGGATGCCTAAAATCACAGATGAGGACTCAGCCCTACATGCACTATGTTTTTCTCTATACATACCAGTGATATGGTGTAATTTATAAATTAGACACAGTAAGAAATTAAAAATAATAACAATAAAATAGAATAATATGTTACAATAAAAGTGATTTTCTAGTTAATAAAATTTTGGCTGACCTTGGGGGATTGAAACCATAGAAAGTGTAACCATGGATAAGGATGAACAATGACGCTGGACCCCTCAGGAGACTAGGACTTGGGACTAGATGCTGTGTGTGCACAATAGGAAGGAGGGTGTTGGTAAGATGATGATTAAAGATGGAAAAATAAGGAAAATGGGGGTGAAGGTGGGGTTAGTGATGTAGCTCATGGCAAAGACTCTGAGTTAAATCCCCAGTATTGAAAAAATTTTTTTTCCATAAGCAAGAGTAAGTATGGAACACGTCAGCAGCCATATGATAACAGGAGCAAAGACCAGTGTGGGAGAGATGTGCAGCAGGACAGGAAGAGAAGGACACAGAAGAAAATGGCAACAGCCAGGGGCTCCTACGATTGCCCTGCTGTACCTGAGAATAGGCAGGACATGGGTGATGGGGCCCTAACTAAACACAGGGCGCATCCGTGCTGGGCGCTCTTTTGATAGCTGTACGTGGGTTTGCTTTGTTTACTCATCACCCTAACTGCACAGCAAGGGTCGTCTTGGTTACTTTTCTCTCATTGCTGAGACAAAAATACTTGATGCCCAAAATGAAGGAAGGAAAGATTTATTTAGCTTATAGGTTTTAGAGATTTCAGTCCCTACTCAGCTGGTTCCAAGGCAAGGTGGCATGGCTGAGGGGCAGCCGTACATGGTGGCCACAAGGGACAAGAGCAAAAGGCAAAAAAAAAGGAAAAGCACGCCTCCTTCCCTCTATTATGTTGTATGCCGGCTCCCTGCCCCTGGGCAGGTGTAGCACTCACACCACCATTCCCAGTGCTAGATGATAAACCAATCACAAATACTAGACTCAGCTGCCTCCATGACTGCATGAGGCTTTGGAGGACACCCAGACACAAACCATAACAGCGGTCCTTTTTATTCTGCCTTTTATATAAACAAGGGAAGTGGAGTCTGGAAAGGATCAATGTATTAGTTAAGGATAGATAGATAGATAGATGATTGATAGATAGATAGATAGATGATAGATAGATAGATGATAGATAGATAGATAGATGGCAATAGAGATAGAGATATTTAGATGTATAGAGGTATACAAGGTCTGCCAAAAAATGTATACATCAGGAAAAGAAAGACTTGTGCAGATTTTTTAATATTAAGTTTATTGAGACATGAGAGGAATGCAAGTTACCTTTGTTCTCTACAGCTATAGGAGGTGCTCTCAGTAGTGGCCGTCAGCTTCCAGACAGTTATTCGTATAGTGAACTGTTGAAGTGTGTATACATTTTCTTGGTGGACCCTGTAGCTTTGGGAAGATTTATCATAGAAATTGGTTTTTATGATCATAGAGGTGGACAAGTTCTCACCATTTACCATCTGTAAGCTGGAGGACCAGGGAATCATGGTGTATTTCAGCCTGACTTTGAAGGCCTGAGAAGCAGGAGCCCCAGTGGCCAAGGGTAGGAGAGGCAGAGGGCCCAGCTCTGGCAGAGAGAGGACCAAAGCACTTTTCTCTGTCTTTTTGCTCTGTGTGGTGTTCAGGGATTGGATGGTGCCCTCACTGGGAAGGGTCATCCTCTCCACTCACCCTTCACAGTCACATACTAATCTCCCTGCAAACACCCCCTCAACATACCCAGAAATAATGCTTTACATCTACCTGGGCACCTCTTAACCCAGGCAGGTTGACGCATAGAATTAACCATCCCAATAAATGACTTGATGCGGGTCATTCCCTGCTAGCGAGGGAAAGGAGCCAGCTGACTTCATCTGCCTGGTAAGAAAAAAGACCTTTAAAGAGGGCAGCCTATAACCTAAAACCCGGGGCACAGCCTTTATTTTAAACACTGTCTTGAGATTGGCTGAGGAAATGACTTCAGATCTGTGATATTCTTCCACCTAGCATAGACAGTTTCACAGAACACCACCATCAGACAAGACCCTTGTGTCCATGAAAGACGAAGACCCATGACCACGTCCCTGCGTGCAAACAGACCCCACAGTGACAGAACCCTCCCCACCCTGCTGAAGTTGACTGCTGCTTCCTTCACTTCAACATATTCCTCCCGTCTGACAAATAAGTGTTATCAAGATAACCGGAGTTGGGCTAGGGATTTAGCTCAGTGGTGTAGGTGCCTGCCTGGCAAGCACAAGGTCATGAGTTCAATCCCCAGTGCAGCAAAAAAAAAAAAAAAAAAAGATAACCAGAGTCACACCTACCACTGGATAGTTTCCACTACTGACCTGAGCACACAAGCTCTTGCTCACACACTATTGTTAAGAGTATGAATTGTCAGCTGGGCATGGTGGTACACGCCTGTAATCCCAGCTCTCAAGAGGCTGAGGTGAGAAGGATCGCTGCGAGTTCAAGGCCAGCCTGGGCTACAAAGTGAGTCTAAGGCCAGCCTGAACTGCATAATGAGACCCTTCTCAAAAACGACAAAAAAAAAAAAAGAATATATATATAAATATATATAGTCACAACTTTTTTGACAGCACTAGAGGCATCTATCAAAAATGTCAACACCTGTACCTTTTGATCTAGCAATTACACTTGTAGGTGTAAGCCTTACACCAATGATCACTCACTTGTACAAAGACAGGCATGGCATGGTTCACTATGATATTGCTCAAACCTGCCAAAACCCCTAACAGCCTGTCTTCCTCAACAGAAAATGATTAAGTAATGATTGGTGCAGATATGAAATATTTGTATCTTTGGAAAGGAAATAAGATAGATTTTCACATGAAGTGAAATGGAAAAATGCCCATATCCATGAGAAAGAGAAATCATTCCTAAGACGTTAAAAAAATAATTTGGACACCCTTGGAGATAGGAGGAAAGACTCTCCTTTTGTTCAAAGGTCCAGAAAACAGAATGGGAAACCGTAGCCTGTAGGCTCTCTCCCAATCATGAGTCCAGGATGTACCTCTGTGCTCAGTCGCTGCGGATGGCTGTTGTATCTTTGATGATGATGATAGTGATGATGGTGAGGAATCTATGCCCAGAAGAGTTTAAAGAAGGACATTGCCCCTGCACAGTTCCTGCAACCTCTAAGCTGAGCTTATTTTGTCTCCTTGTTCCCCTGTCAACTTTCCTAAAATCCTTCAGAGGCTATCTGAGACATGCGTGCAGGGTCAGCGCTGGGTTGAGCCATTTAGATGTTGAAATGGCCAGGTGATGAGTAAGTCACACCTCAGCCGGCCTCTGCCTGACCTGGCACCGCAGTGTAATCTCCGAGGGCATCTCCCTTCTTGCCATCGCGCAGGAATGAAGTGCAAAGAGAGTGCCGTCTTCCCCGGGAACCGCGCTGACAGACTGGCCAGTCACTGTGAGGTCAGCCCGCTTCAACCTCAAAATACAAACCTGGCTGCAGGAAGTGGAGAAAAAGACTGACTTTTGTGGCTACGAGGTAGTAGATCTTAATGTGTGGTCTCTGTCCCTCCGAGGATGACCTCGAAGAATACAGACCCTCAGGTCTTCCAAATCAGAGTTCCATAGGGGAGGTGGGAGCCCAGGAATCAGCATTTTTAAAAAAAGTTCTTCAGAGAATTCTTTAGATCCCTGTAGTTGAGGAACAACTAAGGAGGACCTTGGTGATATTTTCCCTGTGGGCATGTCTTTCAGGAGTCCATTATGTCTGGTGACATCATGCAAGCAATCAAGTAACCTTAGATCTATCCTATGACACTGGCATAGAAAATAATTGAAAAATAAATAAAGGCTAGTTTTAAATGGATTCCTCTGTGTATTCCAGCAACGTGAGAGATAAGACAGCACCAAATGCAGCAGCAATGATGCTAAGAAAACTTCAAGACAAATATCACAGAAATGAGTACATGCCCTTTATGGAGTCACTTTTATTAGCAAACATTTAGTAAGTAGCTCAGAGATATAAAGAATTGCCTTCAGCCTGCAGAGATTTCTTGTTTCTCTGTATTCGTTTGTGACATTTATAGCCAGGTCAAATTTGTTACTTTCCTGCTCTTTGTAACAAAATCTTGAGTGTAACAGCGGCATGGTTAAAAGCAGCCGCCTAAGCATGGTAGCACCTGGAAGCAGTCACCGTTTCCCTGGGTCCTTCCTTCCCTCCTGCGAGCATTCATGGAGCACCCGCTCACGCCAGGGATTATGGGTGTACAAGTGAGAAAAGGCCATGCCCTATCCTTCTTGATTCTCTAGGATGAATTTTACAGTGAATGAATAGCCCTGCTCTGCAGTAGCTCCTGATGGTGGCTGTGGCCTGAGGAAGCAGACTGACTTCAATGCAGACTTTGCTATTTATTAATGCACCTCCTAGGCAGTTTACTTAGCTCTGCATTCCCTCACAGAAGAGGCAGATGAAAGGCTCAGGTGCAGGGATCCACACCTCTTATCCCTGCCACTTGGAGGCTGAGGCAGGTGGATCAAGAGGTCAAGGCCGGTCTGGGCAATTTAGCAAGACTGTGTCTCAAAATAAAATAAAAAGAGCTGGATGTAGCTTGGTGCTCCCTGGGTTCAATCCCCAGCATCATCTTAATCACTAAAAGTAGAGTCCATCAAGATTGCTTCTCCAGTACCCATTCCATTCTCCCACCCTGCCAAGGCTTGGATAGAAGACCTTCCATACCACCTCTACAGATGAGATCTGATTTGCCCAAGAGTGGTTCACCTGGAGGGCTTTCTCACCAGCCCCTCAGAGCTGACGCTCCAGTTTCTTTTTTCTTTGAGACAGAATCTCACTGTGTAATTTAGGTTGGTCTTGAACTCAAGGCAATCCTCCTGACTCAGCCTCCCCAAGGTTTCAGTTTCTGATCCCAAGGACTTGCATTTCTAGCAAATTCCCAGGAGATGCTGGTTCTGCCAGCCTGGAGACCAGTATTTTGAGTAGCATTGGTCTGAACCCATCAAGGTATCTTATGTTCTCACCTTAGGTTTAAGTCAGGCGTGGGTGCACGGATCCAGGATGGCAGAAGAATGTCCCCTCCCCCTGTGTAAAGTGAGTGGCTTCAGACACTGCTGAAACGAGTGTCCACCTTGCACAAAAGAGACGTCAACCCCAGCCTGGGACGGACATGCAGAGGGGTGAATGCCTGAAAGAATGGTAGAGAGGTAAGTAGAACGCTGGCTGATGCTGCTGGAAGCCCCCAAATTGCAGGTTAGATCCTGGGGCCAAGAACTTCCTTTGTTTAAACAAGAAATTTAAATCAATTATTGTTCATTTGGAGCTGTTATTTGCAGCCAAAATATTTTTCATTCACTACGATCAGCTTTGTGCGGGTCAGGCCACATTCATCGCCTCGATTTTTCACGAGAGGCGTTGGCCCAGCACAAAGCAGGGGCTGATAAATCGGTATCCATCCACACAGGAACGACACTAGAGTCCCCTGAAGGCCAACAGTGACCTGCACAAGGGGTTCAGGGAGCAGGGTCCGAGCCAGCCCAGGCCACTTCCAGCCCTGTCTCTGTCCCGTGTCCTGCTCTGCCTCCTCTGTCCTGAAATGTGTCTGGATTATTCCCCAT
Organism: Cuniculus paca; assembly: GCA_004365215.1. Taxonomy (NCBI): domain Eukaryota; kingdom Metazoa; phylum Chordata; class Mammalia; order Rodentia; family Cuniculidae; genus Cuniculus; species Cuniculus paca. The sequence continues at coordinate 1,513 of RJWT010026749.1, read as the reverse complement.
CCAGGTTCCTCCAGTGAGGGCCACTTGCTCTCAAAGGCTCTAAGTTCCCTTCTTTTTTTCCTCTCCTTTCCTTTCCTTTCCTTTTTTTTTTTTTTTTCTTTGAGATGGCTATGCAGTTGAGGCTGGCCTTGAACTCACTTTGCAGCCCAGGCTGGCCTTGAACTCACAGCAATCCTGCTGCCTCAGCCTCCTGAGTGCGGGGGTTACAGGCATGCACCACACCACACCCAGCCTCTGAGTTCCCTTCTTGTAATGAGTCTTGGTCCTCAGATTCCATTCCTCCCCTCCCCTCCCCCTTTCTCCTCCCCCTCCTCCTTTTTCTTTCATTTTTTGAGATGGGAGTCTTGCTATGTTGCCCAGGCTGGGCGTGAACTTGGGATTCTCCAGCCTCAGCCTCCTGAGCAGCTGAGATGACAGGTGCGCATCACTGTGCCCTGGTTTGATCACCTGATTTCCACTGCAAGTTTCACTTTACACAATGAGGCTGCCAGTTGTGAGTTCTTTTTCTTTTTTCTTTTTTTCCTTTCTTCCTTTATTGCAGTACTGGGGACTGAGCCCAGGACCTTGTGCCTCTGCTTGAATTCCTCATGGATGGCGTCTCTCATACCGTGTCCTCCAGCGGCCGAGCTCGATGCCCATCAGACTTACTTCCACCATGACCAGTGTGTGCGCCCTGCGGCAGCAGCTGCGCAGTGGAAAGCTCCTGGGTGGGGAGACTGCGTATAAATTGCCCACAGCTGCCAGAGCAGATTTCCACGGACCTGCTGCCTAAGCCAACAGAATTCATTCACTCACACACGTGAGGGGGAGTCCGAATCCAGGCGGCCTCACGCCTCTCTCCCGGGCCTCCGGGAGAGCCGTCCTCACATCCGCCAGCTGCTCCTGGGGCTGTGTGGGCCTAGCCACGCTTCTGCCCGATCAGCCTCCGCCGGGTTGTCTTCTCTGCATGTCTTTTCGGGATGCTCTCATTCTGCCGTGGCCCACCCCTAAGCTAGGAGGGTCTGCCCACCCTCCTGCCTTAACTACATCTGCGAAGACCCTACTGCCAAGCAAAGCCACAGTCCGAGGCTCTTTCCTGGTGGACGTGAGTTTGAGGGGGACTCTATTCAACCTCGGCCCTTTAGATTCGTGCCCTGGCTATGGACAGATCCTCACTGCCATGAACTGCACTACCCACAGCCCCGCTAGGGCATCTGGGTGGCCCAGTCTGTCACAGGTGCTACACAAAGGCATGGTGACAGGAGACGATCATAGTTAGCAGGGCATAGAGGAGCACGCCTGTAATCCCGTTACTTGGGAGGCTGAGGCAGGAGGATTGTCACAAGTTGGAGGCCAGCCTGGGCTACACAGTGAGTTCGAGGCCAGTCTGAATTACATAGTGACACCCTGTTTCAAAAAACAAAAAAACGAAAAAGAAAGAAAGCAAAGCAAAGCAAGCAAAGCTGTTTTTAAAATGTTAACAGTTTACGTGGGGAGAAAGTGTGGGCAGGGGAGCCCAGGGTGACAGCGTGCA